>JAIQCV010000109.1:5000-39307 GCA_020496765.1 Gossypium stocksii | reverse complement strand
AGAAGGCTTCAAATGTCGGGATATTGAAGGAGAAAATCAGGAACAAATAAGAGAATCGGGAACTGAAAATAAGGGCAAGCCGGGAAAGGGGTTCTTCGCTTGCTATCTGCTAACCTCTCTCAGCCCTCGTCATAAAGGCCACACCTATATCGGGTCTGATTCTACTGTTCTCTTTCTATATTAATATTTCGCCTCATCCTCACCGTGTTTCTTTCTTATCTCAACATTATGGATGCTAATGCTTCTTTTTTTTGCCGTCAAAGATTGATCTTTTCTTTTTTTGGCAAGATATCTTTTCCAATTTTACCTCCAAGGTTCAGCTTTATGATTCTGTACTTCTCACTCGAGTGTTTTGAATGGTACATGACATGTTCCAAGGCTTTTATTAGATTCGTATTTACACCCTTTTAGGTTTATCTGAGTAAATTCAATTTTAACTCGATGTTTACTTGGTTATGATCTTTTAATTCAAATTTCGCTTTTTTCCCTTCAAATTTACCGTGTAGTTTCTTTTCTGGTTCATGTTTGATTCGTTACCGCTTTCCATGAACAAATTGATGCTACTATCTATGTGGCTTAATAAGTCATTTAAATAATATCAACTTGCAGTTGTTTTCCTTTGATATGAGGTTCTCCAGTAAAAAATTCAAGCTGACCAAACAGTTTGCAGTTTGAACTATTTATCTAACGGCAGTGTTGCCCAATTGCAGATTTACTGTGAACCCACTGCGTCGAATAAGACAGCACAATGGGGAAATAGGGAGTGGTGCTTGGAGGACAAAGAGCCGACCCCGTGGGAAATGGTTGTGTGCATATATGGTTTTCCAACCAATGTATCTGCTCTTCAGGTCATATATATAGTATATATTTTATATTTTATATATAGTCTATAACATGGTTGTATTCGAATCTGTTGCATCACCTTTTGGGCTTAGTACAAAACTGGCAGGTTATGCTTGAAATGCCATTTATATGACTATGAATTGGTCTATCTCACAAGTCTCATCGTTTAGCGCTTGTTGATTTTCTTGTATACATGCGCTCAGGATCCTAGCTTGCTTGTTGTAACAAGGAATTTTGTTCGGCTCGACAGCTATATTCTACCTTGAATTTTCATGCACTTGTATCATCTTTTTCATTCTTATGGTATTTGGTTAACTTATTCCACCGACTGCAGCAGAATATCTTCTCACTGTAGATGAGATTTGCGCTGGCAGGAAACCTTTAGTTTAGGGGATTTTTTGGGTTCTTATCTACTTTATTGTGAAATTTAATTGTCTTATGTTGTCCATGCTTAGTTGATGAAGTGCTATATATAAATGTGTATGTTAAATTGAGCCATAAGGCAACAAGAGATAGAGAATGCCGGATTTTTTTTAAATGCAGAAAAGGCAGCTTTTTGACACTCGAAGAGACATTCTTGGTTGGTGAACAATGCTTCCAAAATTTAAAATTTTCTGAGCTAATTGATTTTATTATATGTAATACTTCCAATAACTGTTCTGACTCATGGTTTATTACTAACATATAAATGTTTTCTGATGGGTTGATGCCTGCAGTTTGAGTGGGCCTGGCAGCATCCTCAAGAATCAGCGGCCATGAGGCAAGCAGCTGCAACTTTTAAATCCTTCTCTGGTGTCACCAATAAGATAAAACTTGCATATACGATGCTCACCCTCCCTGCCTGGCAGAGGTATATACTTGCCTTTTATCACTGATAAATCCTGTTTTGTTTAGGGCAATAGTTGGTTAACCAATGTGTTATATTGTTGTTTGATCAGCTTGAACATCACGGTAAACTACTTCTCAACCAAATACACAAATCATTCTGCTAGTTGCCCAAGCTTGCCGGAGCAGATGAAAGTTAAAGTTTTACCAATGGATGAGCTCCCCTGCTATACTGAAGCAAATGAGTTTGAATACAAAGATGATTGTGGTAACTTGGATGAATATGACGAAGTCAGTGATGCATGTGAAACTGTTCCAGAAACATATCCAAATGAAGTGGTTTTTGTTTCAGCAGATAATTTGCATAGCATCATTCATGAGGCTTGTCATGAACAATTTGAACACATTGAAGAATATGGGACAAGAAAACCAGGGGAGTCATCCAATCTTGGAGTAGGTAATGTAGTCACTAGTTTTCATTGATCCCCCTACTAGCAAGGCAACCTCAATTGCTACTGGCCTCACCATGGTAAATGTGCTGAATGTGCAGATATGAGCATTGCTGGGAAGGAGTCTTTGAGGGGCATGCGGTTTAAATATGCTGTGGAAGCTGATGATGATCCACAACCATCGGTAAAAGAGAAACCATCAACTACTGATGAGGAATATGAAAAGCTAGGGTACACTTGCACTTTTGGAGTATATCACAGGCAGCCATTTGATGTCATTTGTTCACCAGTACGAGCATCTTCCTCAGTTGTTACTAGCCTTTCTAATGAAGAGACAGTTGAAGGAACCAATATAAGCATTATTGAGAAGGAATGTCGGATTCAGAAGCAATTTTCAGCTTTTGTAGCGGCCAGTGGAGATCAACAGTCATGGAGAAAATGGAAACCATTGACCACTGAAGTTGCAGTTTTGAAAGATCATGTCTCTAGTTTTGATGTCACTCATGAACCTGAGGTTATAGATTTATTAACCCCTTCTCCCAGCTATAGAGTCAGGCCATGCACCAAGAAAAGAAGAATTTCCAAGTTTTCTCCTGAGATCATAGATCTCACTTGAGCTTTGTCTGAGCATAGAATGTTGGGCATGAATTAACAGGAGGATTAAGCGTGCCACAAGGGTAATTGTTTTATCCCTTAAATCAACTGGAAAGTCTGGGTAGAGAATTTTATTCATTTCTACTATGATAATGACCCGTTCTGCTTTAATGCTAATTGATCAGATTAGAAGTAATTGCTTTCATCAAATACTACAATCCTGCCTAGCTGATGATGAGGAAATTACTTCATTTTATATCGTCTTACCTCCGACCAGGCCAGCTTCCTTTCCATCATTCGAAATTTAAATCCTCAAATATATCTATTCAACTCATAGCTCCCTCATTTCTTCGCCAATTCTCTCACTCTCGCTTTCTTTTCAATTTTTCTTGTCATTCTTTTTAAGCTTTGGGTAACCACAGGCCAAAAAAAACACGCTACAGTAGGAAGAGAGTTTTTGTGAGAGAGAAACCCCAAGTTTCTCTGGCGTTTCTAGTTTTTGTGATTTTTTTAAATACGCTGCTTCATCGGCGTTTCTAGTTTTTGTGATTTTGTGATTTTTCAAATACGCTGCTTCATCGGAGATTCATTTCGGGTATCAATCTCTGTTTTTTTTCATTCTTATTCTGGTAGAGGGATATCCATGTTATATCCCGTTTAGGGATAAGCTGTTCCAAGAATATTCCCTTCAGAACTTGTACCGGTTCGGTATTTTTAGTGCCCGGTTCGACTGTTTTGTTATCCGGTTCGGATATTTTATGTGTTTGGACCGGGTTTCCTGTCGTACTTATTCCAGTCGGGGATATCCCATTCGATGGATATCCCGGCTTGGGTTTATCCTATTAAAGGATATCCCGGTTTCGGTATATCCCGTTGCAGGGATATCTGGGTTTGGGGTCTAGGGGTTTGAGGCTTGGGGCCTGGGTTTAGGGTTGGGCTGGTTTTTTTGGGCTTTTGTTTCAGTGTTTGGGGCTGTGGATCTCTGGTCAACATACGTGCCCATCTCACAATCTGAACTATAACTTTAAAATCTAAACATTCTTGTACGATTTATATACTCTTTTAAGCATAAAAACTTATGTTTTGGTGTTCCCATCAACTATCTCAAAGATTAATTAAAGGGGTAAACTGCAATGTTACCCTACTCTTGTTTAATCGGTTTCCTCAAATTAATTGTCTTAAATTTGACGAATTAACTTCCACTACATCCAAATTCAAGTCCATTTGCTGTGCTGTGAGTGAATTGGAGAGAGATGCGAAGGGGGAAAATTGTCCCAAATGCAATGAAGCGAGCAAGGGGAGCGAGAAAGGAGACTCGAAATCCCTCAATGCCTATTTCAAGCAGAGGAAGTCACGAGCAGAAGACTTAAAATGCCGGGATCTTGAAGAAGAAAATCAGGAACAAATAAGAGAATCGGGAAATGAAAATAAGGGCAAGCCGGGAAAAGGGTTCTTCGCTTGCTATCTGCTAACCTCTCTCAGCCCTCGTCATAAAGGCCACACCTATATCGGGTCTGATTCTACTGTTCTCTTCCTATATTAATATTTGCCTCATCCTCACCGTGTTTCTTTTTTATCTCAACATTATGGATGCTAATGCTTCTTTTTTTTGCCGTCAAAGATTGAGCTTTTCTTTTTTGGCAAGATATCTTTTCCAATTTTACCTCTTAAGGTTCAGCTTTATGATTCTGTACTTCTCACTCGAGTGTTTTGATTGGTACATGACATGTTCCAAGGCTTTTATTAGATTCGTATTTACACCCTTTGAGGTTTATCTGAGTAAATTCAATTTTAACTCGATGTTTACTTGGTTATGTTCTTTAAATTCAAATTTCGTTTTTTTCCCTCCAAATTTACCGTATAGTTTCTTTTCTGGTTCATGTTTGATTCGTTACCGCTTTCCATGAACAAATTGATGCTACTATCTATGTGGCTTAATAAGTCATTTTAAATAATATCAGCTTGCAGTTGTTTTCCTTTGATATGAGGTTCTCTAGTAAAAAATTCAAGCTGACCAAATAGTTTGCAGTTTGAACTATTTATCTAACAGCAGTGTTGCCCAATTGCAGATTTACTGTGAACCCACTGTGTGGAATAAGACAGCACAATGGGGAAATAGGGAGTGGTGCTTGGAGGACAAAGAGCCGACGCCCGTGGGAAATGGTTGTGTGCATATATGGTTTTCCAACCAATGTATCTGCTCTTCAGGTCATATATATAATTTTATTTTATTAACATGGTTGTATTCGAATCTGTTGCATCACCTTTTGGGCTTAGTACAAAACTGGCAGGTTATGCTTGAAATGCCATTTATATGACTATGAATTGGTCTATCTCACAAGTCACATCATTTAGCGCTTGTTGATTTTCTTGTATACATGCGCTCAGGATCCTAGCTTGCTTGTTGTAACAAGGAATTTTGTTGGGCTCGACAACTATATTCTACCTTGAGTTTTCATGCATTTGTATCATCTTTTTTATTCTCATTGTATTTGGTTAACTTATTCCAGCGACTGCAGCAGAATATCTTCTCACTCTAGAATTCGAGCTTGTGCCTGCGCTCACCATCAAGGACTCCGTCGCTTCTCCCTTTGCCTCACAAGTGTTTTGTGACGTGCTTTCTCAGCTCTTCTCCTCCATTTTGGCAGGAAAATCTCAGTCACGGTTTGCTTTCCGTTTATTTTCTTCTCAGAAAACCGTTTTGTTAACCTTTATTAACTTGAAATTAGGGTAATTATTTAGTAGTTATCTGTTGCAGAGGCCTTTTCGTCCTTTCATTTTCCCGGAGTCGATCGTTTTATTTGGATTTGCTGAAAAACAAAGGAACTGACGTCGCTTCATCGGGTAAACGGTGAATTTCTTTTTGGCTCTAACTGTTTTTTCTAAATGAAAAAACGAAATTTAACCAATTTCCTGATAAATTAAAGCTGTAAAACTGCACAAGTTCTGCTTTATTTCCTTTAATTAAATCTTTTTGGGTGACATTTCAGGATTCAAATTTTAGATTGTTACACTGATCCACTTAGACAAAATCCAAGTAAGCATACTGGCGTTGCATGATTAGTATTTCTTTCAAAATATTTTTGTTGGATATCTAGCTGGGAGTTGTCTCTAGCTTGGAATGGAGTACAATCAAGAAGTTTGGAGCTTAATATGATTTTGTTTAATATGCTATTCTAATATGTGCAAGAACACGAAATTTTGTTTAGAAATTTTGTTAAACATGTCTTCTTATTTCTTAAGAAGGTGCAAGGAAGTTTCCTCTAATAACAACAAAGTACCAGAAAGTATTATGAATGATAGGTAGAATTTGTATGGTCAAGGCACAAGGCGCATTCTAGGTGCTAAAATTCTTTTATTTCCTGAGGTGCGAGGGGCAAAAAATTTAAAAAAAGAGCTTGCCTAAGTGCAGTAAGGCATAAGATATATGTGTCCATCCATTTGTATACCAAGGTTAATATATTTAGTTATGATAATAATCTACATCGTGCTCCAGCTTATCTACAAAACTTGCAAATTTTTTTTTTCATTAATAGACCAATCTGCTTGATTTCCTTATGATCCCATGTCGTTCTTGCCTGTTGTTGGATATTCAAATATTTTTGATAGTTTATCGCTTGTTATGTGTTTTATTTTTTTCGTTTGTTTGTTTCCCTCTGTATTTAAGGACATTTTCTTATAAATTTTTCAGTCCTATTTATGAGATTTTATAGCGAAGATATGTTTCTAACAACTATATAAGTATTTACCCTAAAACCCCTAACTGATTAGCATCTTGTTTGTTTCCCTTTTATTGTCTCTTGATTTTCCCTTTTTCAAACAAGAAAACATTATATTTGTTGAGGGAATAAGAAAGCACTAATTAAATCATACCGAGTTTTTAAATATTTTCAGAGAATTTGACATTAAGATTTTCTCAACGGCGTTTTAATAAGTAACTGGGTTATTGGGCTTAGCTTGCATCGGTACAGATTTTCCAGTGTCTTGTTCTAGTTAATTTTCATTCTGATTCTAATCCGGGGATATCCCATCATATCCATTTCGGGATAACTATTCTAAGAATATCCCTATCATATCCCGTCCCGGTTCAGTATTTTTAGTGTCCGGTTCAGTTGTTTTGGTACCCGGTTGAGATCTTTTACGTGTTTGAACCGGTATGCCCGTCGTGCTTTTTCTTGTCAGGGATATCCCATTTGGGGGATATCGGCTGGGGATATACTCACGAAGGATAACCCGGTTTTCATATATCCCATTCTTGGGATATCCGGGTTTGGGGCCTATGGGTTTGAGGCTTGGGCTGCTGTTTTTGGGCTTTTGTTTGGGTGTTTGGGGTTGTGGACCGCTTAGGTTGTATCGCATGTACTGGACTGATTTTGGCCTTCATTGACTTTGTCAGATGGGCACTTTTATTATTATTTCGTTCTCTTGCTTTGGGTTTTATTCAGTTTTATGTGCATACTGTTTATTTAGTTATTTTAATCCAGTCCGATAATTTTTCAAGAAAAAATAAAATAAAATGTTTTCAAAATAAATAATATAAAAACTCTTTCCTCATTCATCTCTCTTACGTTCGGTTCTCCCTTTATTCTCTCCTCTTTTCCCTTTTTTTCTACTATTTCTTCTTTTTCTCTCTTCCTCCTTTATTGTCCTTTCTAACAAACCGCTGCGCTGTCCCCACACCTTCCAGCGTCTTACCTACGATTAAAGGCCAGCTTCCTTCCCATCATTCGAAATTTAAATCCTCAAATATATCTATCCAATCCATTGCTTCCCATTTCTTCGGCGATTCTCTCTCGCTCTCGGTCTCTCTTCAACATTTTCCTGTCATTCTTTTTTAGCTTTGGGTATCCACGGGCCAAAAACACACACGCTATAGTAGGAATAGAGTTTTGGTGAGAGAGAAACCCTAAGTTTTCTCTGGCGTTTCTGGTTTTTGTGATTTTTGAAATTCTCTGCTTCAACGGAGACTCATTTCAGGTATCAATCTCTTTTTTGGTTTCAGCTCCATGCATTTTTACTTGTATTTCAGTGGGTTTTTCTTAGGGTTTTGGTTTTCAGCTTTAGAAATCACTGTTTCATTCCGTCTTCCAAATCTATAGATGTCGGTCTTGTTCTTCATTTTTGATTGTTTATCGTTGGATTGTTTGTTTCCCTCTGTTTGATATTATAGCTTTTGTGTTATTTTCTATTTCTTTTAAATCTTTGCTTAGCAGAATACTAATTGCCTAAACAAAATGCATCCGTATGTAAATTGTTTACTGCATCTGTGTTGGCTTGATTTTAGTTCTAGGAACCCGGTGGGAGTTGTGACGCATGTAGAGTTTATTTGGTAGTTTTTCTGGATGGTAATAACATGTCTTTTTAATTCGTTGTGAGTTGTGACATTCTGTTTCTAGTTTTCTCAAAAACCTTCTAGTTGCATTCTTCTAAAACCTTTCGAAAGACCTCCATTCTTCTCTCCTCTCTTAGTAAACCCCCATATTTTTCATAAGAATACATGATCTCATTAAAATCCCACTTACTACCCATGGAAGATTCTAATCTTGTCCTAGCTTCCTTAATAAATTCCACGAAGAATTCTTTTGAGTACCATATGGTGAACCATAGAACCCTTTTACTTGTATTATTCATGTCACTTAACATTAATTTTGAAAAATATTTAATAGTTTTCTAAATTTTCAAAGTTAAAAGTAAATTTTCTTTTGATGGAATTTAATTTTAAAAAGTCAATAAAATGTTTTTGAACAAAAAGAATTTAACCAGTCTAACATAATTTTGTAGAAAATTAATCAAAGAGAAGATGTAAAGATAAATAATAAAATGACAACTTCAATTAAATAAAAAAATAACTTAATAATTCAAAAAAAGTCTTAAAGTGGGAGACAAAATAAAATACTCAAGTAGCTTTTAAAACGGCTTAAAACCGATTAAGTCCAATGAAGAAGCAAACTTAGGTTGAATTTCTATGCTTCCTTGAATTATGTCAGTCTCCTTTACTTTTGTTTTTTTTTTTTTTTATTCTTATTTAGTTTCTATTTGTATTAAATTAAGTTTTGATTCTTCATTAAATGAGTGTATTAAATAGTATTATGTTACGTTGTGGGAGATCTCAAGCATTTTTATTTTTTGGACAGTGACTGTCCTGTTGCCCGTTTTCTTCAGCCTTTTTTTTTTTGTTTTCATTATTCTCTCTTCCTCCCTTCACGTAGTTCGTTGATTCTCTTTTGGTCTCTTTTCATTTTTTCCTGTCATTCTTTTATAGCTTTGTGTATCCATAGGTAAAACACACACACACAAACACACTACAGTAGGAAGATAGTTTTCGTGAGAGGGGGAATCCCCTGCTTCATGGCAGAGTCATTTCAAGTAAGAATATTTACTTTATGTGTATTTTTCTTTTTCATGTATCACAACAAAGAGTAATACGATTCAAATAAAAGCTCTTACTCTTGGGTTGGCCCATCCTCATGTATCCAAGTATTTGACTTAGAATTTTCAAAATCCAGTGAAGCATATCGGCAATCAGTACCCTTTCCGCTTGGTTTCGAGAGATTAGCATCATCATAGTGCAAGAATGGAGTTAGGGGCGAAGGAGGAAGGGAATGTGCTGGGATACAATAGCAAAAAGTGAAGAAAGTGTTGTTACTTTCAACACTGGCCATATTTTTTACGATCCAATTCTCGCTGATGTCCCTTAGAAACCCAGTTTGTTCGATGTCCATACCCTAATCAACCTTGAACTGGGGAGTGCTATGTATATCTCTATCTTCAAATTAGATGGAACCTCCTTCAGTACACTTCATATGCTCTCTCTCTTTCTTTCTGATACAAACAAATGTAACACCCCTAACACGTATTCGTCGCTAAAATAAGATTATGAGATGAATACAAGCAAAATAATTAAAAGAAAACGGATGGCACTTACAACAACAAAATACACACAAACACAAAGGTCATATGAGCCTCTGGTAGTGTAAATAAAATCATAAATTCATAAACATTCAGGCAAAATATTGAGATAACATGATTGGAGGGATCTCCATTCATCAATTTTGTTAGGCATAACGCAAAATTTTATTACCATTATAGAGCTCCAAACCCGAGCCAGATTTCATTGTGTTGATGGGGTTGGAGGTTTCCATGTGGTAGTCAGGAAAACCATCTACCATGATCTCACAGATATATAAATCTCCTTGCTCCGACATGGTTGCTTAGGACTCAAGGCAGAGGAGTAGCAATGAAGGCTAGTTCATTTTTCTGATTGAGCCTGTGAGACATTTTGACAGTCCCTCATATCATGTACTTTTGAAGGAGGATGTCAGACAAGTGTTTCCCACATTAACGAAAATGAATTTGCAGTCCTGGCCCAGGTGCTGTCAGACATAACTTACGCTGTATTTAGTATATCACGAGATAGATTGCAACTTTTTCAAAGACCAAATCTTGTTCTGCTCTTTCCAAGAAAGAAGAATGGATGAGGGGTTTTCTTAACAATTTTTTCGATCATGTTCATTAACAAAAAAATAATAATAATAGTGTGCTCACTCTATTTTGAATTCTCACTTTATTGTTTTTATTTATGCAAAAAGAATTAATCTGTTAACTATTTTCATTTTGATAGTTAAGAGTCGTAGCTTTTTGCAATAAAAAGTTATTGAATTAACTTCAATTTTATTTAATTAATAAATATATATATTTATATAAAAATAGATTTCAAAGCTTAAATGTTATCATCTATTTATCGAGTCTGCCAATTTAATATGTAGATAACTCTAATGATTAATCAAATAATATAATTTAATTTAAAAATTCTAATAGTAAATTTAAATCACTTGTTTTTAAATAGACAATTGTATCAATTTCTCTTTATAGTTAAAATTTTAGGATATATTTTCCTTTATATTTATAGATATATATTTTATTAAATTTTCTAACAATTAAATTATTTACGAAGGGCTAGAAAATTTTAAAGTATTTAAATTATAAATATATGGGTAAAATTATTTTAATAGTTAACTATTCTTTACGAAACTTCAGAGGAGAAAAGGGGAGAAGGAAATTCTTTAAAATTTCTTTTCCTTGATCGTGAGAAGGGAAATCGGTGGTGAAAGGAAGGGGAAAACTTCATGTTTTCTTCTATAATATATTTTTCTTTGTCTGTACTTTTACATTTTTTTTCTATTGCCGGTCCGAATGGATGAAATAAAAAGGGAGGTCAGTTGCATGGAGGGAGAGGCCATGGGTTTGGCATATTAAATCGTTGTTTCTTCATATTAAGAAGCTTGAGAGGTGGGAGACGGTGAAATTGGTAAAGGCGAGGAGAAAGTTTGTGCTCGTAACAGCAATTTGGGGAAGAATTTGGTAAGTTTCCCTTGAAATTTACACACACACTTACTCGTTTAGTTAATTGTCAAGTCGAATTAACTAGTTGGTGACTTCATTAAGTCGTCTGAATTTTATGATTAAACTGTCAATTAGCTGCTGTTGATTTTCGGTTAGGAGCAAATAAATCATGTTGGAAATTTGAAGCAATGGTTGTAAAAAAAAAAAAAAAAAAGGCTGCTGTTTGGTTATGTTGTAAGTTATTTCTTGAATCATTAGTTGTACTCTGATGCTGGTAAGTGTGATGAAAATTGAGGGAAAAGCCTTGATGATTGTTAGTTGTTGAGTGAACTATGTGGCATGCAAACTCCATGCATGCTGTCCGAATATGACTTTTTGTAATGAAATTAAGATAACCTGCTGCTGGAATAGATTAAATATTAAGGTCTTAAGCTGCAATTAGAAGATGTCATAGTTATAATTAAGATGTCCTACTGTTGTATCGTGATTAAAATGTAAGTATTCTTGCTGTAGGTATTTATGTTGTCTTAAAACATTATCTGAAGTGGATTAATTGTTGTAATTTAAACGGTCTTAATAATGAAATTGTGGTATCTTAAAATGACAAATTGAGAGGAGTTATAGCTGTAATTTATAGTGCTTGGGTGCCGTGGTTAAAATGTATAACTCTGGGATTGATATTGATGATGTGCTGTTAATGAATAAATCGAGTTTTATTTGCCGAATGACATTATTTTAGAAATACAAATTGACTGCTGCTAATGGTGAGTTTTCTTTAAACTCCTTTATTATTTCCGTGCTTGAAATTCTTATCAATTTTACATGGATGATTCGGCGATAGTTAAATAGGGAAAAAAAAATTGTTCTTTACAAAATTCATGTGTACTGGTTAAACTCGTTTATTTCAGATTTAGTTGCTGTCCAATTAGTGCAAAAGTTTCCTGTTGCTCAAGCAAAGTAGATGCTGTTGCTGCTCGTTTTTGTACTTTTAAAGCCTTATTTAATTACTGCAATTTGAAGTGTTTAGTTTCTGGAAATTGAGATGTTTTATTGCTGTAATTGAGGTGTATAAATGTTGTCAATTGAGATGTTAAAGTGCTGCAAATTGAAGTGTTAAAGTGTTGCAAATTGAAGTATTTAAATGCCATGAATTGAAGTGTTAAAGTGCTGCAAATTGAACTGTTTAAATGTTGTAAATTGAAGTGTTTTAAGTACTGCAAATTGAATTGTTTAGTTGCTGGAAATTGAGATGTTTATCACTGCAATTGAGGTGTATAAATGTCCTTAATTGGGATGTTAAAGTGTTGTAAGTTGAGGTGTTTAAATGCTGTAAATTGAAGTGTTTAATTGCTGTAAATTGAGGTGCTCAAATGATGTAAATTGAAGTGTGCTGCAAATTGTGGTTTACAAATGAGTCTAGAATTAGTTATTGCACTGCATTTTTGGTGATTAAATTCAGTCGAAAATAAGTTAGAAAACAAAATTGCACTTGATGTTATTTTAAAACATGTTATGTTGTCATTGTAAGCTGTCCGAATATTCGTTTACACTGTCCAAATGATCACGAACGTAAGTTGTATTATTGATATAAAATAAGTCATTGTAATGATGCAATTTAAGTTGCTTGAATGTTATAAATGGAGGTAAGCTAAATATGCAATTGGTATATTTGCAATGTTGTGGACGTGGTTTGAGTTGCTAGGAAATGATATGATCATAAATTAAATAGAATGATATGAATTGTTGTAAGGATGATAGTTTGAGCCCCAAAATCTTAGGCTTTTGGCCACACTTTTTGTTCAAGCAAATTTGTTGTTTTAAATTTACATTTCAAATCTAAATTAATATTATTAGAACCACCAAATTTTTTGAAGAGCTTAAAGTTTTGATGACTTAACAGTCTACCACTTTGACTCTTGCTTGTTTACTATTCATGTATAAATAAAAACAAGTGATAACGATATCCATGTAGATTGTTAAGAATGTGAAAACCAAATGATAAGATCTGTGTTTATGATGAAATGAATGAAGCTCAATATGAATAGTATGATGATTACTTTCGTAGTTTAGTTTCAATTTATATTTATGGAAAATCCAGTTTTGATACTTCGTTTTTGTAAATTGATGTCTTAAATGTTTATGGAGTTATGTTGTAGGTGAATTGAATTTCGGTTAGATAATTTCGTTGATTTAGTGCTCAATTTAATTATAGGGACTAAATCGCGTAGGTAGTAAAAGTGTGATTGTTATTAAATTAAAAGCTAAATTATAACTAAGGGATTTATCTAATAAATAAACCATTATATAAATAGTTAGTATAGTCTGTACTGGCCATTGGTTTTTTGCCACTCGGGATAGTGGTCCTGGTTTTTTGGGCTGGGAGAATGGGCATGGTTTTGGGGTTTCTACCCAGTTACTGTGACTTGTGATAATGGGCATTTTTTCATAGTATATTCTCTTCTCATTTTCTTTTTTTTTTTCTAACATTTCTTTCCACTTTACTCTCTCCTTTATTCTGCCCGTCTCATTTCAAAGTTTTCCTCTTATGTTTCTTAGGTTTTTGGTAACCGACGCCCAAAGGAATGCAAAGACACTGTGCCGTTTCTGTTTTTGGGATTTTTGGAATCCCTTGCTTCATAAGGTATGAATCTTTGCTTCAACATTGTCTTTTCCGTTCTCTGTTTTTAATTTAAGAACTATGCTTTTGTACTTCTATTTCTTGGTTTATTTTATGGTTTTTGGTTTTCAGGTTTAGAAATCACTGTTTCTATTCGTTTTATTTTTTTCTTACTAAAATATTTTGAATCTGGTTCAGATTTTTTAAGTTTACTGTATCAGCGGTAGCTTCTTCCGAATGAGTGAGTTGAAGTAGTGCCAGTCTTTCTTTTAAGGTATAAATTTTGATTTTTTTTAAAAATCTTGTTTTTTCTTTACCTCTTTTTATTCTGTTTGGCATCTGATTGAGGAAAATCGAGGGAAATTTGTATCAAACTTGACATTAGTCCTTGTTTTTTAAAAATAATTCCTAATTCACCTGTGAGTTGGCAAATTCTGTTCATCCTGCATTTTCCCGGAAGCCAAACAGTGACTTAAATGTTTTTTATTTCGAAAATTTTGGTCATGCAAGTTCTCCGATTTTCCCTTTATTCTCTCCGATTTACCCTTAATTTTTTTCTGACGTCTTTTCCCTTTACTGGCTGTTAATTTTCTTTCTTATTCCGCTCTGACTTTATTCCTGTCTTACAGCGTATCGGAATAAGCTATTCCCAGGATATCGTGGCGTTTCTTATTCCGGTTCACAATTTTTTAGCTGCCGGTCTAACTGTTTTAGTGGCCGGTTCTATTTTTTTGGTCTGGACCGGGCTACATGGCATGCTTATTCCACTTAGGGATATCCCATTCCAACGATATCCCGGTTCGTTGTTATCCCATATTGTGTATATCCCGGCTCAGGTATATCCCATTCCAGGAATATCCCGATTCCCCCTTTTTTTTTTTCCTAACGTCTCTTTATTCTTTGTCTTTAATTTACCAAAAAAAAAAATGTAATTTAAAGAAGTATTAATTACCATAAATGTTCAATTTTCTTCAGCCTTTTCAAATCCCCTTTCATCTCCATCATTGAAAATTTAAGTTCTCTCTCTTCCATTCATAGCTTCCCCATTTCTTCACCTATTCACCCATTTCATTTTCTTTATTCTCTCTCCCTTCCTTTCTTGTCCTTTCGTGACAAACCCTAGACACTTCCGCGCCATCAACACCTTCCGCCGTCTTACCTCCAATCAAAGGCCAGTTTCCTTCCCATTATTCGAAATTTGACTCCTCAAATCTATCTCTTCTATCCATAGCACCCCATTTATTTGTCGACTCCCTCTGTGTCTGTTTTGAATTTCTTCCTCTCATTTTTTTTTTCAGTTTCGGGTCACCGAATGCCAAAAAAAAAAAACACAGAAAATAATATAAATATAAAAAACCCGATTAGCCTCTCATTTTTGGTTTTTTAGTAGGTAAAATGGAGAAAAATAATATCCAAATAGATGGTCAAAAGTGCGGTAAAAAGAAAATTGGGTGCTGCTGTAGAGGACCGGTAAAATCCCAAAAATGTCTAATTTTTAAAGTGCAAAGAGAATTAGGGTTTAGGGTTTGAATCGAGAAGGGGAAATGGAGGAAGAGAAGGGAACGACAGGAAGCATAAACATAAGCCTGAACGGTAAAGACGAGAAAATAAATCTGAGTGGTCAGGTTCATCATCTTCCATGCTGCATCAAATTCAATGGCCGTTGCACTATTTCTCAGTACTTCAAACCCAAACTTAAAGGTAACTTTTTCTCCTTATTTTGTTTTTTTTTTTTTTTATAATTAAATATCATGCGAAGGTAAAGATGTGATTTTTCCCCTTTTTCCTTTTGGGTTTTATGATAAGTAGGGATGGAGATTGATGGGTTAGCAGTAGAGGAAGCGCATTTTAGAGGAAGGAAGCTTGAAGGAACTACTATTTCTCTTCCAAATGGATATGCTGGTATTTTTTTGTTGGAGGGGGGTTTAATGGATTTTTGCATGTTTGATTTTATTGGAAAGATGATTTCTTCTCCTTGATGTTTGTTGATTGAAACTCTGAGTTGTAGTTGTGTGTTAGGAATATTGTTGGTCTAAGCTTGTGACATTGAAACTATTAACATTTTGTTGAGAAGATGTTTTCTAGCCCAGTGAATCTGAGGAAAAAATAGGGTAAGAAAAGGAAAATAGTTTGGAAATTTTATATGCTTCTCTGTTTACAGGGAAAATATTATCCGGAAAACAATGTGCAAGATATTGTATTGTGTTGATTATTAGGTTTTAGGAAGTTTCAGTAGGCTTTATGCTCTAAATTTAATATTATTAACAGACATTTGATATAGTTGTAGCTTTCCAACTTTTAATATCCATATCTGTTATTTGGATAACGGAGTCAGATATCCAATTCTGTATTGGTTATAAAATACATAAAAATTTACTTCCTACAATATTTGAATACACAATTTGACAATTAAAATTATGCTTTAACCATTATAACTAATCCTCAATGTTGGTTAAAATTTACACAAACTAATAAATAATGAATAAAATATTTTAAAAAAATTAAATATAACAATTAATAATAAATTTAAATATGTTAAAAAATTATAGAAAAATATATCTCAATTGGCACTATTAAATATCATGTAGCTTCTCTTTAATTTTTTTTTTCTATTTCTAGACTTAAAAGAATCATAAAATAGTCATCAAAATTTTTAGATTTTTGCGAGTATTTTAATTATTTGATCAAACCAATTAGTAATTTTTTTTAAAAAAATTTTAATATTTATATAATTAAAATAAATATTATGATATGAACTTTTTTTTGTAATGTCACATAATTATATTTAGTACATATTATATAAAATAGTATACAGACATGCTTAAGGACATATAATATATTAATTGTTATATAATTAAATTAGGAATGTAAAATAATTATTAAAACATTACAATATTAAAATGTGCATTTTTCTGTTAACGGTATGCAATCTAAACCTTAAATATGTAATTGATTGTGTATAGGTTGGGCTTTCGAATGGCAATGCACCGCGGACCCATATATATATCGTCCGTTAATACACGGACCGATTAATGTTTGGATAAAAATTCTTTCCGGAAGCGTCTTCTTTTAAGGACTCACAGAAATCCCTCGGGTGGTGCCACAATCTGTTCTACGTACAACAATGTGTTGAACTACTTCAACAGGTTTGCGCGTAAGATATCCAGCATCTGATGTTCGTACGGTGGTATCCACAACCCCTTTTCGGGCCCGTAGCAAGAAATGATATATTCTGTTAAAGATATTCATTCGCTTAGATTGCTTTGAATGGGTTAATTGATCATTTGTTCTTGGGGATCCGACATTAATCCTCTCATACCTACTAATTGGTGCACTTGAGATGCATTGCCTCTAGCTTCTGAAAAAGACATTATATGGACTGGGTTTTAAACGGGTCAGTCATCCTAAAATTAGGATTCATTTCTTGTAGCAAATATTCACTTGTAGCATACCATATCTCAATTGATTGGCGTAATTTTTTTACCACGTGTACATTCCCAAAATGATGGTGTTTTTCCAAAATCAAACTTTGTTGTTTTAGACCTGTTACAGTGCCCACTCTACTTTGAATTTCCATTTTATTGTATTTATTTATGCAAAAAGAATTTGTAACAGCTCGTTTCTGAGTCAATCAGAACAGTGGTTTCGGACCACTTAACCAGTCAAAATATTTATTTATTTATTTATCAATGTTTACAGCATGATAGAATTACTGTGTAAAAATTTCATAAAGAAATTTTACCGATTAAATGGTTAATTTGGTAAAAAGGACTAAATCGCGTAACGCGAAAAATATGAGATTTATTAGTAAAATGACTCAAATAACTATGGAATAAATTGAATGAGTCCTTGCATTGAAAATATACCATTAGTGGCATAAGTGAACAGTTATGGCTTTATAAATGTGATTTTCATGTTGATTTTATAAGGTTAAAATAGTAATTTTGTATTTAAGTTAATAATAACAAACAAAATCAATTTTACTCATTCATCTTCCTCCCTAGTCGAAATTTAGAAGCAAGAATAGCCATTGTTAGGGCAAGGTTTGGCCAAGGTATTTTTCTTGATTAAGGTACGGTTTTGATTCAGTTTTTAATGATTTCGACGTTTTTGAGCTCGTTGTAGCTTAATGTAGCTAGCCGTACCTTAGATTTTGAAATGTCTAAAGATTTTTAAATATGCCATTATTGAATACTTGAGTAATTTGAAGTTTCTTGATAGATTGTTAATGTTCGATATACAAGTTTTGTTAAGTGATTTTTGACAAAAATGGCAAAAAGGGGTTAAATTGTGAAATTGTATAATGTTGTGGTTAGAAATGTGAATAAAATGAAAATATAAGCTGCTATAAGGCTATGTGAAATTCGGCTATACATGGGTTGAGGGTAAATTGTATAAATTTGCCATTTTGTGTGAAAACGAATAAATTGCAAAGTAGTCAAAAGTATAAGGGTAATGTGTAATTTTCCAAATATATGAACTATGGATTAAATTGAATTGAATAGTTACTAAAGGTACTGAATTTGAAAATATATAGATCAAGATAAACAATTACCGAATTAGATCAGGGGAAACGAAAGGTAGATGAGTAGACGACAGTTATCCAAGCAAATATGAGGTAAGTTCGTATAAATAGAATCAAACTTAAATTAATTGTGTTCAATTGAAATGGATGAATATGAATTGATTATATGTACTTAATGGAATTTGAATGCCTATATTGATGCTTACCGTGAATTACCGAGTCCCGTTTGAACCGTATAAAGTCATAGATACAAGTGACATATCACTAGGTTACCATTTTGGTTGAGCTCCTGCATTTGTTGCGGACTCACCACAGCTCGTATGAGTTTACCGTTTTAGTTCTTCGGAGCTTACTAATTTAACTCTTCGGGGCTTACCTTTCAGCTTGATAGGGCTAACCGTTTACCAGCTCAGGAGGAGTTTACCGATCATGGCTCGAAAGAGCGGAAATGATGATGAATTGATGGATTGCCGATTTATACACTTAGTGTGTATCACCCGAGTATCCCTCGATATTTTATGTGGTTCAACGGGCATATTACTGTTACAGATTATATGATAAGGTAAGGAATTGTAATATATGCCATACGGAATGTACATGTAAATGAAATGGATATGAATTATATGAATTATAGATATGAAATGTTACATGAATTATATGAATTATAGATATACAATGTTACAAGAGTTGCATAAATTATACAAATGATATGTTATATGAGTTATATGAATTATAGAGGTGGAATGTGACATGATTTATATGGAATGTATAGATGAAATGAGAGATGAATTGGTTGTTAAATGAACAATAAATGCTTGGTTTCATCCTTGGAAATGGATGATTATATTATAGCTATGTGGTTAAGTTGTGAATGATTGTAGTGAATAGGTATTATGACAATTGAATTGGTTTTAAATTGTTTAATTGCTTGGTGTCATATTGGTAAGTTTAATTCTATATTATACGGGCTTACTAAGCTTTAAGCTTACTCCATTTATTTTCTATGTTTCATAGATTACGAAAGCTTGCTCAATTCGGACAAGACAGAGATTTGCTATCACACTATCTAGACGACTTTTCGGTACTTTTGGAACTTAAGAAAATGTGTAAATATGACATGTATAGGATAGTTTATAGGTTGAATGTATGGTCACATATGTGGTTGATTTTAGTACAAGATTTGGTATGTAACTAAGCTATGTGATATGGGTTAGGTTGAAAGTGGTTAGATTGATATATGTATATATATGCATCTTATAAAATGTCTTTATTATGGTAAGTATTGTAACGACCCGAACTTTAAGGTTATAGGAAAAGTGTATTTTCGAGTCTTCGTTTTGAAGAATGGAATAAGAAAATATTTATTAAAATAAATATGAAGTTAGGTGAGTGGTTAATTAAAGTTTAATTAAGTAAATTAGCTTAATTAAGGATAATTGGATAAAAGGATTAAATTGAATATAGTGTGAAAGTTTAGTCCTAAAGTAATAAAAAATAAAAAGGCTCAAAATGGAAATTAAGCCATACCCATGAAATGAGGCGGTAAATGAAGAAAAATCAAGATTTTTGTTGAATTGTGTATATTAAATGTTATAATTGTTATTATTATTATGGTTTTATATTAAATTATTATTATTATTATTATTATTATTTAATAGGTATTATTATTAAGTTAAAGATATTTACTAAATTAAATAAATAAAATAAAGACAAATGTATGGTTTATATAATGACATGTGTAATATTAGTATACATACATTTGTAAAATATTTGTATGTTTTCTTATTATATAAGTATATTATTAAGTTATTATATACAAAAGAAAAGAAAAACAAGTGTATAAAAATAATTGGTACAAGTGTTAAATAAATATTTGGTATTAATTAGATATTTATTAAGTTAACATATTATATATATATAAGAGAAATAAAAGAAAAAGAGAAATGAAAAGAAGAAAGAAACAGAATAGCATGAAACGAAACAGGGGAGAAAGGAAAGAAAGAAAGAAAAGAAAGAAAAAAGGAAAAATTGGGGGTTTGATGCTTGAAGCTTAAATAGGTAAGTCAATTAAGTCATTTTTACTTAATTTTGATGCTTTAGAAGCTTTGGAATAAGATTTTAATGAAATTAAATTAATATTTTGAAAGTTGTTAGATTTCTAAGTGTGGTCCATGTTAAGTAAAAGATGAATTAGAGGTTAAATTGATAGGAATTCAAGTTAGAAATGAAATAAGGATTGAATTGTAAAGTAATTCATAAGTTTTAATATTGTAGGGACTAAATTGATGAAATTTGAAATTTGGAAAATATGCTGGAAATTTAATAGTTAAGTATGAGTTTGGACAAAATTTGAATAGAAATGAAGTATGAATTGAGATAGAAAAAGTAAGTGAATTTAGTTAAGATTAAATTGAAATTAAAGTAGAAATTGAATAGAAATTGTATTAATTAGTTATAAATTAGTAGTGAATTAAAGAATATGAATTGTTTTAATTTTCGTAGTTAATGTGGTCTTGGGAATCTTGGCTAAGCAAAGAAAAATGACAAAGACAACGGGAGTTAGCTCGAGAAATATGGTTTGTATTTCTATAATCCGAACTTAGTCATTATTTGTTATATTTATATACATATGTCAATTGTTAGTGTTAGAATTATGATGTTTTACAATTGAAATGGATTGATTTTGGCATGCGATGAATTTATTGAATTTATATTGATTGAAATTATTTTGGTTGAATTATATAATTTATATGATTTATGTAAAAATTAAAATAATGAGTGAATGTTATATTGAAAAATATATTGATTGGAAATATGAGGAAATTGATATAAATATATGGGATTTGTGATATTTGAATATTTGATATTGAAATGTGAATTGAAGTGAAAACATCTGATTTTGTGAAATTAAAGCAAATTGTGATTGAATTGAGAAATATGTGAGAAAATGTGGCTAAAGTGCAATTGATGTGAATTTGATCGAAAAGAGAAAGGAATTTGATACCCTATTAACTAGTCGGGCTTAGTGGATATAGTTGGCATGCCATAGGATTGGAAGCGTTCAGGGTTACTTCGACCTCGAGTCGATGAGACACTTGGAGTGTCATATTGCTTCGGATAGATTCGATGAGGTACTGGGTACCACTTTACTTCGGCTAGGCCGATGAGATACTGGGTGTCAACTTTGCTTCAAACTATCCGATGAGACTATCCGATGAGGCACTGGGTGCCAATATGGTGTGTTTGGTTGGATCCGTGTATCCGCCAAAGTTTGAGTCATGTTAATAGGGGTAAACAAGTGAAATGAGTAAGTTATCTGAATTTGATTATTTGAATCATTAAATGGAAAGTGAAAAGGGATTTTGTGATATGAAATGTGAAATGAAAATTGTGCAATGAGATTGAAGGTGTAACAGCCCAAATTTCAGTGGTGTCGGAACAGTGATTCGAGATCACTAAATCTGACAAATTAGTATAAAATATTATTAATTTAATGAGTATAAGTTAAATGTGAAGTTAGGGAAATAATTGAAATAGTGAATAGTGTTTTAGAAATAAATATTAAATAATTGAGAAGTGGAAAACGAGGTATCGAGACCTCGGGATATTAAAACGAGCCGAAAATATTTTTATAAATATTTATAGAGTGTTAGTAATGTGGTGTTAAAATCTCGTTAGAAAATTTTATTGTTTGGGTGGTTGATTAAATGAAAAGGACTAAATTGTAACAAATGTAAAATTTGCTAGAAGGATTAAATAGCTTAAGTGTTAAAAGAAAGAGGATTTAAAGGGCAATTAAGCCTAAAAGTGACTAGGTTGGACGGCAAGGGCAAGGAAATCAGCAGAAAAATAAGGGAAATAAGGGCAAAATTGGAAATTTTATGATTTTAACATATAAAATAAAGACAAAATTGAGAAATCTAGAGATCTCTTCATATTTTCTCAGCAAAAACGCCATAGGAGGTCTGGAGAAGGCTGGTTATTCATATTTTTACATCATGTGAGTTTATTCTTGCTTTTCTTGATAATTTTTATGTTTTATGACTTTTACAACTAGGTCCACTTATAGAATTCATTAGTTTTGATTTGGTGGGTGAAATTGGAAGTTACCCTAGCTGATTAAGGGAAGTTTATGATGAATTATTATGAAATTTAAGTTCTAATTTCATATTAAGGTGGCTTTATTAAGTGATTTTGATAGAAAATGGTATTTAGGACCTAATTGTGAAAAAGTTGTGAATTAGAGGTTGGTGTTGAAATTCAGAATGTCAAAGGTTGTGAAATAGTTTATAATGATAAGATAAAGTGTTAATTGAGAAAAATTAGTTCAATTGATGGATGAATTGAGCAGGGACTAAATTGTAAAAACTGTAAATTTTGGGGTAAAAGTGCAATTTCGAAAGTTGAACAGCATAAATTGTGAAGTGAAATAGAAATAAAATAAATGCTAATGAGTTAAAATATTTTGCATTTATAGACCAAGAAATCGAAGCAAGTCGAGGAAAGGAGAAAATAACCGAATAATTCCCGAATTTCTACAACTTTTGTGAATTAGCCAGGTAAGTTCATGTGGCTAAATTTTAATGATCATTGTTAGTATTATGAATTTTGTAATGTGTTATATGATGTGTATGTGACAAAATTATGTGATAAGATTATAAACAATGTAAAAGCATGAAATTGTAGGAAACTATCGGATTGAGTACCTTTGTCTCATGATACGTGACGAATTGACGGAAAAAGACCATGGTTGGACCATGGCAACAAATGATAAGTGATTTTCGTATAAGACCATAGCTGGGCTATGGCATCGGAAAGAAATGATAAACGATTCCCGTATAAGACCATAGCTGGGCTATGGCATCGGTGAAGTGTGCCAAGTGATTTCCGTATAAGACCATAGCTGGGCTATGGCATCGGAGAAAAGTGATATGTGACCCGTGTAAGACCATATCCGGGATATGGCCTCGGTATGATATGTGATCCGTGTAAGACCATGGCTGGGCTATGGCTTCGGAAAAAGGAAATGTGATTATGTGTGAATCCATAGTTCTACTATGGTATAAAGAAGGCAATGTACTCAATTCCGTATAGTTCCTAATTTGCGAAAAAGTGATAAATAGTAAACGGGCCCAAAAAGATGAATTTCGAGTATGATATTATTGAATAATACTAAGTAAAATTGATTTGATTTGTGAATGATAGGAGATAGTAGTGAAACGTAGACTATGTGAATGATTTATTAATTTGGTAAGTTTACTTTCCAAGCCTATGAACTTACTAAGCTTTCATAAGCTTACTTGAATGTGTTTGACATGTGTTGTAGATTAACGTGAGTTCGGAGGATCGGATCATCACGAGGAATCACACTATCCTGGTTTATTCTGGTAGTTTTTGGGTTATTATCTTTTGGTTTATATGGCATGTACAGCAATATACTTACTTTGTGTAAACAACTTTGTGATATGGTTGTGGATTGGTTAAGAAAAATACTTGGTAATGGTTAGTCATTGGAATGGCTAGCCTAGATAATGTTGGATGCTATGGGAGACCAATATGTTATGTAGTACATGAGAATTTAGAAAAGGATGAAACTTGCCATAAAACAGAACACTACAGCAACAATGAGGTGAGTTTGAAAAATCACCAAAAATAGTGGAAAACGAATTAGGTGAAGAATTACCTATGAAATTGAAGCTTGTTGTGTCTACTTTCATATGAAAGAAGCAAAACAGGTAAAGAAGCTATATGTTGTGAGATATTTGAGTTTTGGTGAAACAGGGCCAGAGCGATCTTTGGATCCCCTGTTCCAACTTTGAAAATTCACCATAAATTGTACAAAAATAATTAGGAGATGTAATTTATATGTTTAGAATCCTTGTTGAGTCTAGTTTTAAGAGAAAGAAGCATCATATTCATGTGAATTTGTTACAGAGAGAAAGGTGGTTTGTAGTAAGTAGAGGTCAGTCCAGTCGAGATCTGAAACAGGGGTAAGTTTAACTAATAAACTGTACTAATTGGCCCAGCCAAAAATTCTATAAAAAAATTAGTAGATAGATATATGAGTCTAGTTTCAAGGAAAATTTACGGATCTTGATTTCGAGTTTCGTAACTCGAGATATGATTTTTAAAGCGACCATGACGCAGAAAACAGCCTATTCCGAAAATGAAAACAAATTTTGTAAAGTTGTCTAAAATGGTAAATTATGTTTAGTAACACCTCAAGCTCGACTCCGGTGACGGTTTCGGGCGTGGGGGTGTTACAGAAGGCATGACCTAAGGTTCATGAATTGTTTATATTTGAAAAGTAAATTAAATAATTATATATGGATGAGAATTGAACCCAAGGTTCTTATATTGTTTGAAATCTCAGTGATGATTCATTGAATCAATTATTTGAATTATGTTGGCTTGGTATGAATCGTATGTATATAGTGAAAGTAATCAGGGATAGTAAATTGATATGATATAAATGAAATTGGCTGTTATTAAAATGGATTAGAATGGAATATGATCGATAAGTGCATAGTTAAATATAGATTATTGATTTTGAATTGTGAATTGTGAATAAAATTAAGGAAAGCTATACCGATTAGCAAGTGAAAGAATGGAATAAATAATAATGGATTTATTTAAGAATTGAACAATTAAGTTATTGTGTTTATTAAATGATTTGTATAGAATTTATATGGTAAGTAGTTGAAATTTGTCTATGAAATAAATAATTAAATAATTGTAATTGTTATTATGATCTTGAGTATTTGTTATATTATTAAATGTTCGGATTATAGAAATACCACTGAGTATATCCAAACTCAACGTACGGTTTGTTTCCGTGCGCAGGTTAGATAAAGATAGAACGTTGAATCAGCATCCCTGGCCGATCCCGAATTCAATAAGGTAAAGGGTATTAATTATTGGTAATGGCATGTACCTAGGGTGTCTTATGTATGTGTTATTTTGAAATTGTAAATGTAAGGATGTAATAAAAGTGAATAAAGTTTATTAGCATGAATTTAATTGGTATATGTATGTGTAATGAACAAATAAGTAAATAAATTGTTAAAATAAAAAAATGGTTAGATATGTTTATATATGTAAATGTGTTGGTTGTTACATAAATTGCACATTGGTTTTGGGTTGAAATTTTGTAGGGTTGGATAGGTTAGTTTAGAAAGACTCATAAGAGTCCACACGGCTTGGCACACGGGCGTGTGGCTTGGCCGTGTGAGGAAATCAGAATGCTCCACGGGCAAAGGACACGGGCGTGTTCCAACCCACCACAGCTGTGTTGAGCTACACGGTTCAACAACACGGGCATGTCATAGGGTCACACGAACGTATCCCCAGTTAACACGGGCGTGTAAGCCCTGCACTTGAGAAAATTTTTAAAATGTTCGAAAAATTTTATAAGTACTCAAATTAGTCCCGAACTACTCTTGACTTGTATTTTTGAGCCTCGAAGGTCCATATAAGGGACTGTATAATTAATTTACATTATGATTAACATTTATTTGCGCATAATTTATATATTGTTCGATAAGTCCGGTAATGCTCCGTAACCCTGTTCCAATGACAGTTTGGGGTTAGGGGGTGTTACAAGTATGGTGAAAGAAGTAGGTATTTGGTAATGTTGAATTGAATGATGCTATATGGAAATTGTGGATGATTTGTAAATAAGTTATATAGATGCAATAAGGTATATGGAATATGTCTATTTAGTATGTGTTTGAGTGTGAAAATGATGTTGAATTGATAAATGAATTGGTTGGATATGAAATGGTACAAAATGTGCATTGTTTTGGCTGAATTGGTTATATATTTTGAACGTGGTTTTTTGTGCCATTTTGATGCATATAGGTACATGCAAATTAGGTATATATATTTTGAATGTGGTTATATATTTTGATGCTTATAGGTACATGCAAATTAGGTATGAAAAATGGCTTAAATGAAGCCTATTTTCGTGTCATATGGTCTGAGCACACGAGCGTGTGACTCGACTGTGTGACCCCTGCATCTTAATTAAATAAGATAGTGAGTTACACGGGCTGGCACATAGGCGTGTGGTCGACCATGTGGCCAAGTCAGAGAGTTATACGGGCTAGACACATTGGCGTATGACTTGCCGTGTGACCAAAACAGTAAGCTCCCTAATTTTCACACGGCTAGGCACATCGGTGTGTTTGGTGGCCATGTGGAAAAGTTAGTAGGTATGACCTGTTTTCCTACGGCTTGGACACATGGGCGTGTCTGGTGACCGTGTGAGGCACATGGCCTGGGCACACGATCGTGTTACCCTTACTTGAAAAATTTTCTAAGTTTTCTTAAAGCTTTCAAATATTACCGTTTCAGTCCCGATTATACGTATTAAGTTTTATATGCTTGATTTAAGCATGTTGTGTGTATGAATGCTTGAATTTATTGAAATGAAATGATTTTGATAAATGGTTGATGAAATACCGTTCTGAACTGAGTAATAGGTTCGGTAATGCCCCTTTACCTATTCCGGCGACGGTTACGGATAGGAGTGTTACAGAATTAATCTGTTAACTATTTTCATTTTGATAGTTAAAATTCATTGCTTTTTGCAAGAAAAAGTTATTGAATTAGCTCTAATTTTATTTAATTAATAAATATATTATTTATTTTTTATAAATATTATATTATATAAAAAATAGATTTCAGCTAAAATGTTAAGTCTACCTTAAGGAAAATATCATCAATTTATCAGCTCTTTATTAAGTTTTCAAATAATAAAATCATTTATGAATTGTTAGAAAAGTTTAAAGTATTTACATTAAAAATACATGAGTAATAATAAAATTAACATTTCTTAATTTGAAATGCCCAAAAATTGTCTCAAATTTTAGGTTTATCTTTGTTAGTCACCACATGTAACATTACTAATTAACTATCTTTTTTAATTCTTTATACATGTAATATAATAAATAGTATTATTTTAAAAATAAATATATTTAGACATTGAGAATATTAAAGTGTATTAAATGAAATTTTGAAAAGTAAACAACTCAATTAACACTTTATTAAATGTGTGTATTAAATAGCAATAGTTACCGTTGGCAAGAGAAGATTCCCTCTGCCCGTTTTCATCAGTCTTTTCAAATCCCCTTCCTTCCCATTTCTTCACCATCTCTTTCTCTTCAAAATTTTCCTCTCTAATCCGTTTTCATCTCTTCCTTCTCAATCGTTTCTGTTTTTTATTTTTAATTTTTTTTTATTGTGATATTGAAATCACTTGCTTCATCCATAGATTTTGGGTTTTCAGCCCTAGGAAATATTGTTTCGGTTCGTCTTTTCAAATCTATGGATGTTGCTTTGGGAAAGAAATAAATTCTGGTTCTGTAAGATTTCACCAGCCATGGCCTCTCTTTTACAGTCAACTACTTTATTATTCATATTCTCTATTATATTGATTCTTATCCCAAATAGACACGCTATTCCCCTTCATCGTATTGCACGGTAATGTTCTTATCCCAATATCTTTTCTTTTCAATTTTAATGTTCTTATGCACTCCTTTAATGCCCTAAAAACTTGAGATAAATGGGGATTAGATGCCAGTTTAACCTGATACCCATATTTATTTTATGTATATAATGCTTAAAAGTTCAACTAAGACCACATAACTTCATTTCTAGTGAAATTGTTTAAGCAATTGTGCCTTTGTATAAATTGTTAAAATTCTGTTAAATGTACGGGTTAAACAGGATTAGATGCCAATTTAACCTGATACCCATATTTCTTTCATTTGATATCGTATAATATTGACTGTCAAAGCAGTAGTAAGTGTATTTTGGTTTTCTAATAATCTGTTTTGTTCGCAAGGTCGATTATTGTACAATGCATCACGGATTCCCCAAGCTTAAACATACTTTCATCCATGATTGTTGAAATTATCCAAGGACTAAATTGTGAAATTATCCAACTTTATGCTAGCTTAAACATACCGATTCGTTTTCATCCATTTAAAAAATCAACACATTCACACTCATACACATATTAACCATTTCCATCTCAATATAATACTCAAAGTTAGCTACATATAACTATCTCAGAAAACTCAACCATAACAAACAAATACTCAACATGATTCTTTTCCTGGCAAGGTTGACCAATTACCTTTCTATTCCACCTGAATCTAAATAAATTTGAATCATGTCTAATGCCCTGTGAATACTATCATATTTTAGGAAAGAGAACAACCTATTGATTTAGCAAGCAAGAAAACCTTTCAACACAAAGGATCTGTTTTATTGTACCACTGCATTTTGTGTTGTATTTGCTGCTTGATATAGCCACTTTGGTGTACCATGCAATGTTCATTTCTTGTATATGAAAACTTTTACTGGAAAGGGATAGAAGGAGCTATTTTTCGTTTAAACATTGAAGTTTGCAATATGATTGGTATCATGTTTATCTTAGTGGCCTGAGGCTTCAGTCAGAGTACCAGATCTAAGGCCTCAGTCTTTGCCTGGCTGCTAATGTTCTGGATCTAACCTATTATCATTTGTTGTCAGATGAACTAGTAGTGCATTACATTTCACTTATCATCCGCTTCTATTTATTCCATCTTAAACTATATCTATATCAAGCCTATGAAGTGTAATGTTTCACATTTATTGCAAATTGTTTTGGATGATTAATGTGTCTGCTTGTCATTATCTTGAGACTTACAAGGATTATGCAAGACCTTTTTGTACTTCTGTTATTATTGATTAATGCGTCTGCAGTTTTATGTGGTCTTTACTGGGGTCCATATATTTGACTTTGTAGAAAAAATGTAATTCACTGATTAGATATCTCTGTACAGGCTATTGCAGCAATGATGCGTGCTCAGGAGGCCGATCCTACCAATCTGGAAGTACTTCTTGCTCTTGGTGTGAGTCATACAAATGGTTAGTGAATGCTTATCCCTTTAATCAAGATGAGATTAAAATTTTGGAGTGTCAAACAAATAATACTGTTTGAAAAGTTCAGAATTGGAACAGACTGTTGCTTTAATGTTACTGTGGGATAGTTTGCTTATTTGTGAATGCTGTGATTACAAGAGTGTCTTTTTGCATATGATTTCCATGACTGCAGTG
Organism: Gossypium stocksii; assembly: GCA_020496765.1. NCBI lineage: Eukaryota > Viridiplantae > Streptophyta > Magnoliopsida > Malvales > Malvaceae > Gossypium > Gossypium stocksii. The sequence continues at coordinate 10,005 of JAIQCV010000109.1, read as the reverse complement.
ATTAAATCATAAAACAAGTCGTATCCAATTTAATATTTTTAAGAATATTTTAATTAATTATTTTTCATCAATTTAAATAATGAATATATAATTATTTCAATAGTTATTCACTCTATAGAAATGCGAAGTACTATTTCGAAGAGTGAAAACATTATTTTTAGTATTTAAGTGTCCTGGAGTTTTTAATTTTTTAGAAAAATTGTTCAATTTTTTAGAAAATGAAAATTTATTTTAATAAAAATATTATTTAAAATATTAAAGTTTAAACGCATCTCACAATTTACATGTATTTGATATATTTTTTTAATTTTAATGAATTAAATTTGATATTCTGATATTTTGAATTTTCAAAATGATTTTAATATATTTAACAAGAAAATTTAACACTGATTTAAAATTTAAAATAGATACATTTTATTCTGTTTTTTTTTTTAATCTTTTTTTAACTATTTTTTTATTTTCTATTTCAGGGAAATTCCGCTCATATCCTATCGCGGAATAATCTATTCCAGGTATATCCCTTTTGTATCCAATGTCGGAATAAACTATTCCAGGTAAATCCCTTTCATATCCCGTCCCGGTTCGGATTCCAAGTACCGATTTTTATGGTTTAGAGGCCGGTTCAGGTTTTTTTTGTGCTTGGACCGGTCAACCTGCCATACTTATTCCAGGTTGGGATATCCGATTCCAGGGATATCCTGGCGTGGGCATATCCCACGTAAGGATAGGCCGGCTTAGGTATATCCCATTCCCTGAATAACTCATTTAGGTATATCACTTTATTAAATGAGTGTATTAAATAGCAATAGTTACCGTTGGCAGGAGAAGATTCCCTCTGCCCGTTTTCATCAGTCTTTTCAAATCCCCTTCCTTCCCATTTCTTCACCATCTCTCTCTTCAAAATTTTCCTCTCTAACCCGTTTTCATCTCTTCCTTCTCAATCGTTTCTGTTTTTTATTTTTATTTTTATTTATTGTGATATTGAAATCACTTACTTCATCCATAGATTTTGGGTTTTCAGCCCTAGGAAATATTGTTTCGGTTCGTCTTTTCAAATCTATGGATGTTGCTTTGGGAAAGAAATAAATTCTGGTTCTGCAAGATTTCACCAGCCATGGCCTCTCTTTTACAGTCAACTACTTTGTTATTCATATTCTCTATTGCATTGATTCTTATCCCAAATAGACACGCTATTCCCTTCATCGTACTGCACGGTAATGTTCTTATCCCAATATCTTTTCTTTTCAATTTTAATGTTCTTATGCACTCTTTTAATGCCCTAAAACTTGAGATAAATGGGGATTAGATGCCAGTTTAACCTGATACCCATATTTCTTTTATGGATATAATGCTTAAAGTTCAACTAAGACCACATAACTTCATTTCTAGTGAAATTATTTAAGCAATTGTGCCTTTGTATAAATTGTTAAAATTCTGTTACATGTACGGGTTAAACAGGATTAGATGCCAGTTTAACCTGATACCCATATTTCTTTTATGGATATAATGCTTAAAGTTCAACTAAGACCACATAACTTCATTTCTAGTGAAATTATTTAAGCAATTGTGCCTTTGTATAAATTGTTAAAATTCTGTTAAATGTACGGGTTAAATAGGATTAGATGCCAGTTTAACCTGATACCCATATTTCTTTTATTTGATATCGTATAATATTGACTGTCAAAGCAGACTGCTGCTTTAAAGTATGGATGGTTACGTCATCACCCAAAGTATGGTACTCTTGCGCCACCGGAGCTTGCTAATTCTTTGTATTATGCTGATTTAAGTACACTAGGGTATAATTCTTTGTTTTTTTGGTTGGTTTTTGTCTTTTGGAACAATGCCTTGATATTGCAATCTTGGTTTGAGTGTAAGCCGCTTCCTCTAATGTTACTGTGGGATAGTTTGCTTATGTTGTGAATGCTGTGATTACAAGAGTGTCTTTTTGCATATGATTTCCATGACTGCAGTGATTATATTTTGGACTTAAGAGTTTTACATACGGTGACAGGATATAATTTTCCGTTAGATTACTAGAAGCTTATCCCTAACATTACATTTTGGAAATGTTATTGTTGTATTCTGGTGTTAATCGAAGTGTTTTCTGCCATACAGGTTGCTAGATTATTCAATGAAGTTGCTCAGATGTCTCCTGAGGATGCTGATGTACACATTGTCCTTGGTGTTCTGTATAATTTGTCGAGAGAATATGATAAGGCCATTGCATCTTTCAAAACTGCTTGGAAACTTAAACCTAATGATTATTCTCTTTGGAACAAGGTTGGTGCAACACAAGCCAACAGTGTGCAGAGTGCTGATGCAATATTAGCTTATCAACAGGTAGCCTCTTCATGATTGGTGGCCTATCTGTATACCACCTGATATGTTAATTTCATAATTACTTTTTTTTGAATTAAAAATTTATTTTCCCTATCCTAAAATTTTGGGGTTCTCTTTACTAAGTTGGAGTACCTGTAATGTGTGAAATTCAAAATATATGAGTACTAGGATTTTACTAAGGATCAATTTGAATGGTGTGTTGGTCACTATTTTTCATGTTAGGCCAGAATAAAAAAAAAAAAGAATTATGAAGGTGTTGACAATGTCGGCAAGGGTGCTGTAACTACGTGAACCATTTGAGGTGCAAGATGTAAAAAAAGCACTTTTTTGAGTAAATTAAGGTGAATATGTAAATTTGTGCTTCTTGAATCAAGGGGACTTTTTCGTTTCTATACAAAAAAGTGTGCCTAGGATTTGGCTTGTGTTTAATCAATTGAAAGGATGGCATAAAGAAATGCAAAACATGTGATAACCCATCATGTCAATCTTCTGTGTCCGAAACTCATATGGGTTGCATCATCTTTTCCTCTATTTCTCTTCTTTCTTGTCTTTCAATGATAAAGTGATGCATTGGTGTGTTATACAGCTCTCTTATAGGGTTGAATTATTTACTTGCTCCATCTTTGTAACCTTAGGCTGCTAAAATTATTGGTTATTTTAGATGATTTGATTATGCACTTCCTCAATTTACATATACCCTTGATCATCTCTTTCAAAATGCCTTTTTTTAATGCATTCAGATCTTGCATATGCAGTTTGATTTGTTTAGCCTCTGTTACTGAGATTGTCCATTTAAAATTATTTGATGATAAACTTCCCTTTGCCTGTGGTGGCCATATTTTCAGCACTATTGAATTTAGTCTTTTGGTCTATGTCTGGATCTTTAGGCACTAGATTTGAAGCCAAACTATGTGCGTGCTTGGGAAAACATGGGTATCAGTTATGCCAACCAGGTTTGTTATATCCTGCACTGTTCTCTCATTGTCTTGACATTCATGAAAAGGGCCGAACTGCATTTCTTACTTTATGTCTTCATTTCCTTTTGCATATTTCTGAGATGGTCAATCCTTCTAAATGAAAATTTATGGGTATGTGATCAGGAATTAAATCACCTTGTCTCAAGATATTTTGGAAAAAGAATTCGTTCGAAATAACACTAGTCTTGATGGAAAGATGAAAGCTTATTTGATTGGTCAGTAATAAATTATTATGGTCTAAAATGAAACCCATTATGTATCCAAGATTAATTTAATTTTGGTAAGGATACTCCCTTATTTGACATGCCCTTTACCATGTTCATACCTCACAAATCATCTTGTAAAAGTTGACACGAGATATATATTTGTATCAAGAAAAAGCAGGTTGGGACTGAATTGAATAAAATTAGAAGTACACTAATTCTGAACTTCTACCGGGCGTGTGGCGTAATGACCAGCTTATTCCCATATTCTCTCCTATTTTTCATTTATTTCTAACGTTCCTCTCTCCTTTATTAGCTACTCTTTTGATTAGTTTTATGTACGTCCAGTAGGCCCGTTCCCTCCCCTAAAAATTACGAAACCAATTACTCTACCCCTCTAAATATTTTATTTTACCGATGAAAATAAAATAAAAATATTATAATATTGTTATGTTATAAAATAAAAATCCAAAGTTTCTCTCCGTTAAATCAAGTTCCATTGTCATTAGCTTCTCTCTCTCACTTGAAAAAGGAAAAGAAAAGGTTTGAATTCATGAATCAGCGGTAGCTTCTTCCGAATGAGTGAGTCGAGGTAGTGCAAGTCTTTCTTAAGTTATAAATTTTGATTCTTTTAAAAATCTTGTTTTTTCTTCATCTCTTTTTATGCTGTTTGGTTTCTGATAGAAGAAAATCGAGGGAAATTTGTATCAAACTTGACATTAGTCCTTGTTCTTTTTAAATAATTCCTGATTCCCCTGTGAGTTGGCAAATTCTGTTCATCCTGCATTTTCCCGGAAGCCAAACAGGAGACTTAAATGTTTTTAATTTCGAAAATTTTGTTCTCTTACGGAAATATTGAAAAAATACGTCTTTCAGTTGATCCCTTTATCCTCTCCAATTTCCCCTTAATTTTTTTCTAACGTCTTTTTTCCTTTACTGGCAGTTATTTTATTTCTTATTCTGTCCCGGCTTTATTCCTGTCTTAAACCGTTTCGGAATAAGCTATTCGCCTATTCCTGGGATATCCTGTCATTTTTTATTCCGGTTCATAATTTTTAGCGGCCGGTCCAACTGTTTTAATGGCCGGTTCTGAATTTTTTCTCGATGGACCGGGCTGCCTGTCATACTTATTCTACTCAAGAATATCCCATTCCAAGGATATCCCGGTTCGTTGTTATCCCATGCTGGTATATCCCGGCCCGGGTATATCCCATTCTGGGAATATCCCCATTCCCCGCATTTTTTTCCTGAGTCTCTTTACCTTCTTTTGTCTTTAATTTCTCAAAAAAAAAAAAAAAGTAATTTAAAGAAGGTAGTAATTACCATAAATGTTACCGTTGTCACATGGAGATTTAGAAAATTAAGTTCTCTCTCTTCCATTCATAGCTTCCCCATTTCTTCACCTATTCATCCACCTCTTTAAATTTATTTTCCTTTATTTATTTCCCCTTTTATTCTCTCTTGTTTTTCCATTCTTTGATCTCT
>JAIQCV010000108.1:0-169853 GCA_020496765.1 Gossypium stocksii | reverse complement strand
CGTTACATGTGTTTTTCTGCATTGAAAGTGGGATTGAACTATGACGTCCACTCCAAACAAAACACCAACACTATAATATGGTGGAAATAACATATGCAAAAAGCAATGTGAGATATAGTACACTTGCATTACAGGCACTCATATTCGTTACGTGTGTCGTCTTATTTTACTAATTTTTTCGTAGTTGTGGATGCAGCTGTTATGTTGATGGTTCAAAATTCACGTGTATCTCAAAATTGAATGAGCTATACCAGATTCCTCGGCCAATCATATGTATGTGCCACAATGTAGAAATAATTATGCGAAACGTAAAATCGTATAACCTTGTTGTTGTTAAAAAGTTTTTATCAAACTTGGCATATTTTGAAAATGTAAAATGTCAACTATATGATTGGAATTCAAAATTAATTCATCAAAAATATTTCCTGTTCTGAAACGAAGTCGATGTATGCCTTTATCATGGGACTCCAATTCGGTCAATGTATTCTTCATTGTACGTTAACATTTTTTGTGTAAGCATTCTGACCTAATTTTACTAAATATGAATGGAAGCTTCTAGTGGAAAAAGTACTGAAACTCAGAAAATGAAATGTGCTCTTAGAAAGGCAAACTAAAAATTGCAAATGATGTTACATTTCTATAACACTCGTAGGTATTGGCCACATAATGGATAGGATTTCGTTTTTATATAATTGAACCTATATTAATAGGGAGAATGTGGGATCTAAGTCACCAACATATTTGGATTTTCATTGTCAATCCTGATAAAACAAAATTAATCTAAAGAAAGAAGATAAGGAAATCAAGTTAAGACTTTGAGCGTTACATCAGTTTCGATGAGGTATCAAGGATGCCCTCCTCTATGGAACAGAAAGAGGTCAAACTAACAGATCGATGTCAATGGAGTGAAAATGGAAAACGAAACAGATGAGTCCATAGGCAAGGAACTATTAAAAATTATAGTGCACGTCCCTTTGTGGATATTTCCTAGCACGATATGTGTCTTTTCATAACTTTGAGAAGTCAAGGTTTTTCTCCTTAAAGTAATGTGAATTTAAAGTGCATAAAGACTTTCAAGGGAATTGAGATTGTCTCAACTTCACACCATGCTAGAACATTCCAATTACACATTATTGAAATGAACTTAATGTTTATGATAATTATATTGTGTCAACTTTAAACAATGTGAAATAATATCTAGTGCTCGATTTGAGATGGTTATAGAGTTCCACTGCTATAAAATTAAAAATAATGGCCTCTTTAAAATTATAGTGTATTAAGTAATGTCTTCTCTAGAACCATTAAATTTTCATACAAGTAAATCAAATTTCCTGGGCTTAAATTTAATGACACATTTTAATGAAGCATTCGGAACAATATCAAAAATAAAGACAAAAAACAATTTTGGCCCTCGTTATGTCTTGTAACCGTTTGTTAGCTTAAGCAATCCTATATCCTTAAGCAGACGGGGATGGTGAATCGATCAATGCAAGGCAATTATTCCATGTCTCAATGCTCTTCTCTATAATTGTCGCTGGGTTTAGGTCCTTAAATAGAGGATTTTCAAGAGTCCTCTTTACTAATGCTGAGTGGCAAATTTTCCCAACATAACAAGTTCACTGAAACACTTGTTAGAAATACTCCCTGTCTTGAAAATAGCCGTGAAAGCTTCTATAACGCAGGGCAAACCCATTTTAGTTTCACAATTATTTTCTTTAATAATATGGTTGTTCTCCTTCGTAGCCATTACTACCATGCAAGTTAAGAATAAAACCACTAGGACGGAATAAACATTAATGCTTGCCATACTGCGTGAATCTCTTGTTACTAGTTAAATTTGGTTCGTAAAAAAATTTCGAACAAAATTTAGAGGCAAAAGACTCGCATTTATAGTAATTGCTATAACTACATTGGACTACAATACGTTACAATAAAAGAGAACATTCAATATTTCAATTTAATTACCATTAAGTTTAATTACTACAAAGCTAAATATTAATGCAAATACACGCATTTATACTTCCCTTTATAATTCTTAAATGGCATTAAACGGATCACGAAAATAAGGTTCAATAAGATGATATGTCGTACATGTGTTTCTGCATTGAAAGTGGGATTGAACTATGACGTCCACTCCAAACAAAACACCAACACTATAATATGGAGGAAATAACATAAGTAAAAAGTAATGTGAGATATAGTACACTTGCATTACAGGCACTCATATTCGTTACATGTGTCTTCCTATTTTACTAATTTTTTGTAGTTGTGCATAAAGCTGTTATGTTGATGGTTAAAAATTCACGTGTATCTCAAAATTGAATGAGCTATACCAAATTCCTCGGCCAGTCATATGTATGTGCCACAATGTAGAAATAATTATGCGAAACGTAAAATCGTATAACCTTGTTGTTGTTAAAAAGTTTTTATCAAACTTGTCATGTTTTGAAAATGTAAAATGTCAACTATATGATTGGAATTCAAAATTAATTCATCAAAAATATTTCCTGTTCTGAAACGAAGTCGATGTGTCTTTATCGTGGGACTCCAATTCGGTCATTGTATTCTTCGTTGTACGTTAACATTTTTTGCGTAAGAATTCTAACCCAATTTTACTGAAATATGAATGGAAGCTTTTAATCTGCTCTTAGAAAGGCAAACTGAAAACTGCAAATGATGTTACATTTCTATAACACTCGTAGGTATTGCCCAAATAATGGACAGGATTTCATGTTTATATAAATTGAACCTATATTAATAGGGAGAATGTGGGATCTATGTCACCAACAAATTTGGATTTTCATTCTCAATCCTGATAGAAGAAAGTAATCTACAGAAAGAATAATAAGGAAATCGAGTTAAGACTTTGATGCGTTACATCAGTTTTGACGAGGATATCAAGGATGCTCCTCCTCTATGGAATTGAAAGAGGTCAAATTAACAGATCAATGCCAATGGAGTGAAAATGGAAAATGAAATAGATGAGTCCATAGCCAAGGAACTGTTAAAAATTATAGTGCACGTCCCTTTGTGGATATTTCCTAGCACGATATGTGTCTTTTCATAACTTTGAGAAGTCAAGGTTTTTCTCCTTAAAGGTAATGTGAATTTAAAGTGTATAAAGACTTTCAAGGAATTGAGATTGTTTCAACTTCACACCATGCTAGAACATTCCACTTACACATTATTGAAATGAACTTAATGTTTATAATAATTATATTTGTGTCAACTTAAACAATGTGAAACAATATCTATTGCTCGATTTGAGATGGTTATAGAGTTCCAATGCTATAAAATTAAAAATAATGGCCTCTTTAAAGTCATAGTGTATTAAGTAATGGCTTCTCTTGAACCATTAAATTTTCATACAAGTAAATAAAATTTCCCTGGGCTTAAATTTAATGACACATTTTAATGAAGCATTCGGAACAATATCAAAAATAAAGACAACAAACAATTTTGGCCTCGTTATGTCTTGTAACCGTTTGTTAGCTTAAGCAATCCTATATCCTTAAGCAGACGGGGATGGTGAATCGATCAATGCAAGGCAATTATTCCATGTCTCAATGCTCTTCGCTATAATTGTCGCCTGGTTTAGGTCCTTGAATAGTGGATTTTCAAGAGTCCTCTTTACTAATGCTGAGTGGCAAATTTTCCCAACACAACAAGTTCACTGCAACACTTGTTAGAAATACTCCCTGTCTTGAAAATAGCCGTGAAAGCTTCCATAACGCAGGGCAAACCCATTTTAGTTTCACAATTATTTTCTTTAACAATCTGGTCGTTCTCCTTCATAGCCATTACTTCCATGCAAGTTAAGAATAAAACCACTAGGACGGAATAAACACTAATGCTTGCCATACTGCGCCAATCTCTTTTTACTAGTTAAATTTGGTTCGTAAAACAAATTTTGAACAAAATTTAGAGGAAAAAACTGGCATTTATAGAAATTGTTATAACCACATTGGACTACAATATGTTCCAATAAAAGAGAACATTCAATATTTCAATTCAATTACCATTAATTCAAATACACGCATTTATACTTCCCTTTATAATTCTTAAATGGCATTAAACGGATCACGAAAATAAGGTTCAATAAAGATGTCGTACATGTGTGTCTGCATTGAAAGTGGGATTGAACTATGACGTCCACCCCAAACAAAACACAAACACTATAATATGGTGGAAATAACATATGCAAAAAGCAATGTGAGATATAGTACACTTGCATTACAGGCACTCATATTTGTTACGTGTGTCGTCTTATTTTCTTAATTTTTTTGTAGTTGTGCATGCAGCTGTTATGTTGATGGTTAAAAATTCACGTGTATCTCAAAAATTGAATGAGCTATACTAGATTCCTCGGCCAGTCATATGTATGTACCACAATGTAGAAATAATTATGCAAAGCGTAAAATCGTATAACCTTGTGTTGTTAAAAAGTTTTTATCAAACTTGTCATATTTTGAAAATGTAAAATGTCAACTATATGATTGGAATTCAAAATTAATTCATCAAAAATATTTCCTGTTCTGATACGAAGTCAATATATGTCTTTATCATGGGACTCTAATTCGGTCATTGTATTCTTCGTTGTACGTTAGCATTTTTTGTGTAAGCATTCTGACCCAATTTTATTGAAATATGAATGGAAGCTTTTAGTGGAAAAAGTAATGAAACTCAGAAAATGAAATGTGCTCTTAGAAAGGCAAACTGAAAACTGCAAATGATGTTACATTTCTATAACACTCGTAGGTATTGCCCAAGTAATGGATAGGATTTCGTTTTTATATAAATTGAACCTATATTAATAGGGAGAATGTGGGATCTAAATCACGAACATATTTGGATTTTCATTCTCAATCCTGATAAGAAAAAAGTAATCTAAAGAAAGAAGAATAAGGAAATCAAGTTAAGGCTTTGAAGCGTTACATCAGTTTCGACGAGGATATCAAGGATGCCCCTCCTTTATGGAATAGAAAGAGGTCAAACTGACAGATTGATGCCAATGGAGTGAAAGTGGAAAACGAAACAGATGAGTCCATAGGCAAGGAACTATTAAAAATTATAGTGCACATCCCTTTGTGGATATTTCCTAGCATAGTATGTGTCTTTTGATAACTTTGAGAAGTCAAGGATTTTCTCCTTAAAAGTAATGTGAATTTAAAGTGTATAAAGACTTTCAAGGAATTGAGATTGTTTCAACTTCCCGCCATGCTAGAACATTCCAATTACACATTATTGAAATGACCTTAATGTTTATAATAATTATATTATTGTCAACTTAAACAATGTGAAATAATATCTAGTGCTCGATTTGAGATGGTTATCGAGTTCCAATGCTATAAAATTAAAAATAATGGCCCCTTTAAATTCATAGTGTATTAAGTAATGGCTTCTCTAGAACCATTAAATTTTCATACAAGTAAAGAAAATTTCCCTGGGCTTACATTTAATGACACATTTTAATGAAGAATTCGGAACAATATCCAAAATAAAGACAAAAAACAATTTTGGCCTCGTTATGTCTTGTAACCGTTTGTTAGCTTAAGCAATCCTATATCCTTAAGTAGACGGGGATGGTGAATCGATCAATGCAAGGCAATTATTCCATGTCTCAATGCTCTTCGCTATAATTGTCGCTGGGTTTAGGTCATTGAATTGTGGATTTTCAAGAGTCCTCTTTACTAATGCTGAGTGGCAAAATTTTCCCAACACAACAACTTCACTGCAACACTTGTTAGAATTACTCCCTGTCTTGAAATTAGCCGTGAAAGCTTCTATAACGCAGGGCAAACCCATTTTAGTTTCACAATTATTTTCTTTAATAATCTGGTCGTTCTCCTTCGTAGCCATTACTACCATGCAACTTAAGAATAAAACCACTAGGACGGAATAAACATTAATGCTTGCCATACTGCGCGAATCTCTTGTTACTAGTTAAATTTGGTTCGTAAAACAAATTTCGACCAAAATTTAGAGGCAAAAAACTGGCATTTATAGGAATTGTTATAACCACATTGGACTACAATAAGTTACAACAAAAGAGAACATTCAATATTTCAATTTAATTACCATTAATTTTAATTACTACAAATCTAAATATTAATTCAAATACACGTATTTATACTTCCCTTTATAATTCTTAAATGGCATTAAACGGATCACGTAAATAAGGTTCAATAAAGATGTCGTACATGTGTTTCTACATTGAAAGTGGGATTGAACTATGACGTCCACTCCAAACAAAACACCAACACTATAATATGGTGGAAATAACATATGCAAAAAGCAATGTGAGATATAGTACAATTGCATTACAGGCACTCATATTCGTTACGTGTGTCGTCTTATTTTACTAATTTTTGCGTAGTTGTGCATGCAGCCGTTATGTTGATGGTTAAAAATTCACGTGTATCTATAAATTGAAAGAGCTATACCAGATTCCTCGGCCAGTCATATGTATGTGCCACAATGTAGAAATAAGTATGCAAATCGTAAAATTGTATAACCTTGTTGTTGTTAAAAAGTTTTTATCAAACTTGGCATATTTTGAAAATGTAAAATGTCAACTATATGATTGGAATTCAAATTTAATTCATCAAAAATATTTCCTGTTTTGAAACAAAGTCGATGTATGTCTTTATCGTGGGACTCCAATTCGGTCACAGTATTCTTCGTTGTACGTTAGCATTTTTTGTGTAAGCATTCTGACCCAATTTTTCTGAAATATGAATGAAAGCTTTTAGTGGAAAAAGTAATGAAACTCAGAAAATGAAATGTGCTCTTAGAAAGGTAAACTAAAAACTACAAATGATGTTACATTTCTATAACACTCGTAGGTATTGCCCAAATAATGGATAGGATTTCGTTTTTATATAAATTGAACCTATATTAATAGGGAGAATGTGGGATCTCAATCACCAACATATTTGGATTTTCATTCTCAATCCTGGTAAAAAAAATTCATCTAAAGAAAGAAGAATAAGGAAGTCAAGTGAAGGCTTTGAAGCTTTACATCAGTTTTGACGAGGATATCAAGGATGCCCCTCTTCTATGGAACAGAAAGAGGTCAAACTAACAGATCGATGTCAATGGAGTGAAATTAGAAAACGAAACAGATGAATCCATAGGCAAGGAACTATTAAAAATTATAGTGCACGTCCCTTTGTGGATATTTCCTAGCACAATGTGTGTCCTTTCATAACTTTGAGAAGTCAAGGTTTTTCTCCTTAAAAGTAATGTGAATTTAAAGTGTATAAAGACTTCCAAGGAATTGAGATTGTTTCAACTTCACACCATGCTAGAACATTCCAATTACACATTATTGAAATGAACTTAATGTTTATAATAATAATATTTGTGTCAACTTAAACAATGTGAAATAATATCTAGTGCTCGATTTGAGATGGTTATAGAGTTCCAATGCTATAAAATTAAAAATAATGGCCTCTTTAAAATCATAGTGTATTAAGTAATGGCTTCTCTAGAACCATTAAATTTTCATACAAGTAAAGCAAATTTCCCTGGGCTTAAATTTAATGGCACATTTTAATGAAGCATTCGGAACAATATCAAAAATAAAGACAAAAAAGAATTTTGGCCTCGTTATGTCTTGTAACCGTTTGTTAGCTTAAGCAATCCTATATCCTTAAGCAGACGGGGATGGTGAATCGATCAATGCAAGGCAATTATTCCATGTCTCAATGCTCTTCGCTATAATTGTCACTGGGTTTAGGTCCTTGAATTGTGGATTTTCAAGAGTCCTCTTTACTAATGCTGAGTGGCAAAATTTTCCCAACACAACAAGTTCACTGCAACACTTGTTAGAAATACTCCCTGTCTTGAAAATAGCCGTGAAAGCTTCTATAACGCAGGGCAAACCCATTTTAGTTTCACAATTATTTTCTTTAATAATCTGGTTGTTCTCATTGTAGCCATTACTACCATGCAAGTTAAGAATAAAACCACTAGGACAAAATACACATTAATGCTTGCCATACTGCCCTAATCTCTTGTTACTAGTTAAATTTGGTTCGTAAAACAAATTTCGAACAAAATTTAGAGGAAAAAACTGGCATTTATAGGAATTGTTATAACCACATTTGACTGCAATACGTTACAATAAAAGAGAACATTCAATATTTCAATTTAATTACCATTAATTTTAAGCACTACAAATCTAAATATTAATTCAAATACACGCATTTATACTTCCCTTTATAATTCTTTGTTAGAATTAAGTGACCCAAATTCTTATTTAAATAAAATAAGATGGAAAATAAAATAAAAGTAATATCCAAATAGAACTAGACTTCTTTTATTTTATTTTAGAATAAGGTTTTTTAAACCTTATTAAACTCCATCTATTTTATATTGATTAGGATAAAGTGTTTCAATCCTAATAGAATATGGCTTTACAAGCCTATAAATAGACATAGTCTATTCATCTTGTATCGATTCGAATTTTTCGACATAGTGAATTTTCTTCTCCTCTGCCCGTGGTTTTTTCCCCGAAAGGGTTTCCACGTAAAATCTGTGTGTTCTTTATTTTTATTTTATTTTTATTTATTTGTTTGAGATATTTTGTCATTACCGACATTATATTTTTTTCACATTCTTAAATGGCATTAAACGGATCGCGAAAATAAGGTTCAATAAAGATGTCGTACATGTGTTTCTGCATTGAAAGTGGAATTGAACTATGACGTCCACTACAAACAAAACACCAACACTATAATATGGTGGAAATAACATATGCAAAAAGCAATGTGAGATATAGTACACTTGCATTACAGGCACTCATATTCGTTACGTGTGTCGTCTTATTTTACTAATTTTTTTGTAGTTGTGCATGCAGCTGTTATGTTGATGGTTAAAAATTCACGTCGATCTATAAATTGAATGAGCTATACTAGATTCCTCGGCCAGTCATATGTATGTGCCACAATGTAGAAATAATTATGCAAAGCGTAAAATCGTATAACCTTGTTGTTGTTAAAATGTTTTTTCAAACTTGTCAAATTTTTAAAATGTAAAATGTCAAATATATGATTGGAATTCAAAATTAATTCATCAAAAATATTTCCTGTTCTGAAACGAAGTCGATGTATGTCTTTATCGTGGGACTCCAATTCGGTCACTGTATTCTTCGTTGTACGTTAACATTTTTTGTGTAAGCATTCTAACCCAATTTTACTAAAATATGAATGGAAGCTTTTAGTGGAAAAAGTAATGAAACTCAGAAAATGAAATGTGCTTTTAGAAAGGCAAACTAAAAACTGCAAATGATGTTACATTTCTACAACACTCGTAGGTATTGCCCAAATAATGGATAGGATTTCATTTTTATATAAATTGAACCTATATTAATCGGGAGAATCTGGGATCTAAGTTGCCAACATATTTGGATTTTCATTCTCAATCCTGATAAAAAAAATTAATCTAAAGAAAGAAGAATAAGGAAATCAAGTTAAGACTTTGAAATGTTACATCAGTTTCGACGAAGATATCAAGGATGCCCCTCCTCTATGGAATAGAAAGAGGTCAAACTAACAGATCGATGTCAATGGAGTGAAAATGGAAAACGAAACAGATGAGTCCATAGGCAAGGAACTATTAAAAATTATAGTGCACGTCCCTTTGTGGATATTTTCTAGCAAGATATGTGTCTTTTCATAACTTTGAGAAGTCAAGGTTTTTCTCCTTAAAGGTAATGTGAATTTAAAGTGTATAAAGAGTTTCAAGGAATTGAGATTGTTTCAACTTCACACCGTGCTAGAACATTCCAATTACACATTATTGAAATGAACTTAATGTTTATAATAATTATATTTGTGTCAACTTAAACAATTTGAAATAATATCTAGTGCTCGATTTGAGATGGTTATAGAGTTCCAATGCTATAAAATTAAAAATAATGGCCTCTTTAGAATCATAGTGTATTAAGTAATGGCTTCTCTAGAACCATTAAATTTTCATACAAGTGAATAAAATTTCCCTAGGCCTAAATTTAATGACACATTTTAATGAAGCTTTCGGAACAATATCAAAAATAAAGACAAAAAACAATTTTGACCTCGTTATGTCTTGTAACCGTTTGTTAGCTTAAGCAATCCTATATCCTTAAGAAAACGGGGATGGTGAATCGATCAATGCAAGGCAATTATTACATGTCTCAATGCTCTTCGCTATAATTGTCGCTGGGTTTAGGTTATTAAATACTCGATTTTCAAGAGTCCTCTTTACTAATGCTAAGTGGCAAAATTTTCCCAACACAACAAGTTCACTGCAACACTTGTTAGAAATACTCCCTATCTTGAAAATAGCCGTGAAAGCTTCTATAACGCAGGGCAAACCCATTTTAGTTTCAGAATTATTTTCTTTAATAATCTGGTCGTTCTCCTTCGTAGCCATTACTACCATGCAATTTAAGAATAAAACCACTAGGACGGAATAAACATTAATGCTTGCCATACTGCGCGAATCTCTTGTTACTAGTTAAATTTGGTTCGTAAAACAAATTTCGAACAAAATTTAGAGGAAAAAACTGGCATTTATAGGAATTGTTATAACCACATTGGACTACAATACGTTACAATAAAAGAGAACATTCAATATTTCAATTTAATTACCATTAATTTTAATTACTACAAATCTAAATATTAATTCGAATACACGCATTTATACTTCCCTTTATAATTCTTAAATGGCATTAAACGGATCACGGAAATAAGGTTCAATAAAGATGTCATACATGTGTTTCTGCATTGAAAGTGGGATTGAACTGTGACGTCCACTCCAAACAAAACACCAACACTATAATATGGTGGAAATAACATATGCAAAAAGCAATGTGAGATATAGTACACTTGCATTACAGGCACTCATATTCGTTACGTGTGTCGTCTTATTTTACTAATTTTTTTTGTAACACCCTGAATTTGGGCCTAGAAGAATTGGGTGTTGAGTCCGGGTTAGATAAAAGAAAACCTGAATAATTGTGAAGTTTTAAAAATTATTATTGTTAAAAAAAATGTTACTGTATTTTTTAAAGTCTTATGAAAATTATAATTAAATTATTATTAGGAAATTTTACTGTATTTATTATTGCGGATGTTTTAAATATTTAGTATTACTGATGTTTTGAAAATTATAATTATTATTATTAGGAAAAAAATATGTCACTGTATTTGAAATTTTTATAAAAATATATTTATTAATTTTCTATTGTTATTATTATTATTATTTTATTTAAAAATATATATAGAGTATTATTATTAATTTGGTGTTTAAATTTAGTTTTTAAATAAATTTGGAAGTATTTATAGTGCGGGAGAAGTCTTGGGTTTGGTCCAAGACTCTAGCAAAAATTATTATTTTTGCCTCTTTAGGGGAAGCTGGGCATTAGGCTTATATTTAAGTTGGGTTAAAATTGGACATAAAGGAGGAGCCTGGCCCAGTGGTTAAGCGTGTTGGGCAACAGGAAGGAGGCTAGGGTTCGATTCCTAGCATGTGCAAGTATGGTTTTTTTTCACAAGCAGGGAGCGTCGCACCAAGCCCTTAAAAGAAGTTGCGGTTGGGTTATGGCACAAAGAAGGCATTGGTCGCAGTGGCAACAACGTGCTAGTATGGTTCAAGAGGGCGCAAGTTCAATTCCAGTGCCGGTCAATTTTAGAATTAATTTTTAAGGAACCCAGGACTTCAGCAGGTATAGGTTAAGATTAATTGCGATCATATTATGGTAAAGAGGAAAACTTGGTGCAGTTGCCAACAGCAGGCTACGGAGCGCAGGGATGGTAGCAGGTCTAGAGTTCGAGTCTCGCCTCGCACATGGAAGGTAGAATTTTGCTGCACGCGTGGGGAAGGAGTTGTGAGGTGGTTTGGATTTCATCCAAATCCAATTGAAATGCTAAAATCAAGGAGGGAATTGAAGACAATTCAAATTTATTTTGGATGGAATTTAAATTCGGTCGGTAGCATAAATTAAGGAGCAAGGCATGGTATTTGATGTAGGAAGGAAATCTTTTATTTTATGCCAAAATACACCATTCGGCTAGGGGATTTTTAAGTGCCGAATTACCTTGTTACTTAGCTTTCATGATTTATTTTCTTCTTTAGTTTTGGGGGTTAGCCGATTGAATTTTTATTCTTTCTTCAGTCGGTTTTTGTGTTATTCTATTTTTTCCCACTTTATAGTTTCTTTTGCTCATTTTCTCTTCGAATCTTTTTCATTCAAAGCCGAATCAACTCTTGCTTTCCTATCCTTTATTTTCTCCAATCATAAAACCAATTTCATTCAACCTCCATAGCCGAATAGTCATAAAGGCCGAAAATGTGACTTTTGATTATCCTTGTGTTGATTTCTTTTAATTAAAACTTTCAGAGCTTTTTGGCTTAGTTCTCTGCTCGTATTTTGGGGATTAATCTACAACATATCTGGAAAAAAGAAGGAGGTAGCGCTTGGGAACGTTTTAGCAAATAGATCTTTGGTAAGTAACTGAACTCTTTCTCATTCGTTATTTTAGAAATGAAGAGAAGTCGAAATCCCTATGTACTTGGGGAGATGGTCGACTTGGCTAAAGGCTAATCTTATTTTGGTAATCAGTTTTTGAGTATGTTAAGGGTGATCAACAAGGAGCATTAGATTAAGGGCATTGGCATAGTTAGATCTGGATTTAATAGATCTAAGTCGATAAAGGATTGTTTTGGAGCGGATATCGTCATTTTTTTTGTCGCAATCAGGTGTGTATCGAACCACTTCTTTAGTCTAATTCGGTAAAGGCCAATTAACCGAAAAGTTGGTATTATGGGGGCTTGCGAGTGTACAAATGCTCACAAGATGTTTGGAAATCGTGGATTCTATAACCGTAAGTCGTAAGTTAGATGAGTGTGTAATTTCGTGCACTTCGGTAAGTTGGGCCACGATAGGCCGAATGTGGGCCCAATGGGCTTTTGGGCCCATTTGGGTAAAGGTAAGTAATAAGTAAGTTCTGTTAGATTGTAGGATTAAAACTGTTAAAACTGGTAACTGGATATGAAGCTGGGATTAAATGGGCTTAATCTGCTAATAGGCGCTATAGGGCCCATTAGGGGTTTTAGGGCTAGTAACTGAAACTTGTTAAAAACTGTTAAATTGATTGCTAAGATGGAAATAGAGATTACCACTGACTGTAATACACTTAAGACTTTTAGTATCAGAATAATTACATGAATATCCCCTTAGGGTGTGAAATTATTGTTATACCCCTAGGGTTAATTCTGTATGAAATGCATGATATTCTGTTTCTGTATGCTATATGTCATAATATGTATAACTGATGCATGATATTCTGGTTCTGTATGATGTATGTCATGACATGTATATCTGCTGCATGGGATATGGGTTATATTGATGTAGGAAGCGTTCTGGTGGCCTCGCCACATATATCTGTTCTGATGGCCTCGCCACATATATCTATTCTGGTGGCCTCGCCACAATATCTGTATCTGGTGACTCTGTCACAATATCTGGTAGCCTCGCTACAAATTCTATGGTGTGTAGCAGATGGGTGGGTCGAGTAGTCTCCCCACATGGTGTAAGGTTGGTATGGGGGTGTATACGGTTGGATATGGGTTGGGTTTCTGCATACATGATATATATCTTCTCTGCTCCTGTCATGTGCCTATGGGCTTCATTCTGATTTCTATAATGGCTAAAGCCCAAATTAATCTGATTATGAGGCTTGATTTAATTTGCACTATGGTTGAGTTATTTTACACACTGAGTTTTCCAACCTCACCTTTTTTCCTTTTACCCTTGCAGGTGAGCCTTAAGTTAGTGGACTTGGAGCTGGGAGGGATTCAGAGTGGCCACATGGACTGGACTGTTGGATTTTAATTAAGTTACCTATTTCAATTTAGATTTAATCATTTATTTTTGGTGTTGGGTTGTAAAAGGGCCTCTTTCATTATTTTTATTTTTGGTTTTTATTCTTTACTTATTTAAATTGATTTTAGCTTAAGTAGGATATTATTTAAATCGATTGGAAAATAAACGATTCTAAGACACGATTTTTATAAAAGTTATTTGTTTGCAAAATAACGTGATAACCAAGCAAAGCTTCCGTAATTTTAAACGTTCTCGTATATAAATATTTCAAATAGTTAAACTGTGGCAATGGTCGTGTGCATGGCTAGGAGTGGATCCAAGAAGAGCTTGGTACTTAAGCAGTCTATTTGACTCACCTCCTCTTCTCTGGAATCCTACCTGATGCCCAGCTTCCATTCACTTTAAGTCATAACGAAAAAGGTCAAATTTTCTGATACTTAAATCGTTTTCAAAATAACATGTTTTATAAAGGTTACAAAGGGGTTACAAGCGTTCACAAGTTTTCTATAAAATTACACAAAGTTTTTAACAATGTTTGAAAAGGGATGATTATTTCAATGAACCACGTTTCGGAAAAAGTTAAACACAAGGTATGGTTTTATACAATTTTAACGGTAAAGTTTTTAAACATTAAAGAAGGGTTTTCCATGAAAACACGGTTTTCGAAAAACACTACAACGTGACACATCAGACTTGGCCGTAACGTCCAAGCTAAGTTTGGGGTGTTACATTTTTGTAGTTGTGCATGTAGCCGTTATGTTGATGGTTTAAAATTCACGTGTATCTCAAAATTGAATGAGCTATACCAGATTCCTCGGCCAGTCATATGTATGTGCCACAATGTAGAAATAATTATGCAAAACGTAAAATCATATAACCTTGTTGTTGTTAAAAAGTTTTTATCAAACTTGTTATATTTTTAAAATGTAAGATGTCAACTATATGATTGGAATTCAAAATTAATTCATCAAAAATATTTCCTGTTCTGAAACGAATTCGATGTATGTCTTTATCATGGGACTCCAATTCGGTCACTGTATTCTTCGTTGTACGTTAACATTTTTTGTGTAAGCATTCTGACCCAATTTTACTGACATATGAATGGAAGCTTTTAGTGGAAAAAGTAATGAATCTCAAAAAATGAAATGTGCTCTTAGAAAGGCAAACTGAAAACTGCAAATGATGTTACATTTCTATAACACTCGTAGGTATTGCCCAAATAATGGATAGGATTTCGTTTTTATATAAATTGAACCTATATTAATAGGGAGAATGTGGGATCTAAGTCACCAACATATTTGGATTTTCATTGTCAATCCTGATAAAAAAAATTAATCTAAAGAAAGAAGAATAAGGAAATCAAGTTAAGACTTTGAAGCGTTACATCAGTTTCGATGAGGATATCAAGGATGCCCCTCCTCTATGGAACCGAAAGAGGTCAAACTAACAGATCGATGTCAATGGAGTGAAAATGGAAAGCGAAACAGATGAGTCCATGGGCAAGGAACTATTAAAAATTAAAGTGCACGTCCCTTTGTGGATATTTCCTAGCACGATATGTGTCTTTTCATAACTTTGAGTAGTCAAGGTTTTTCTCCTTAAAAGTAATGTGAATTTAAAGTGCATAAAGACTTTCAAGGAATTGAGATTGTCTCAACTTCACACCATGCTAGAACATTCCAATTACACATTATTGAAATGAACTTAATGTTTATGATAATTATATTTGTGTCAACTTAAACAATGTGAAATAATATCTAGTGCTTGATTTGAGATGGTTATAGAGTTCCAATGCTAGAAAATTAAAAATAATGGCCTCTTTAAAATTATAGTGTATTAAGTAATGTCTTCTCTAGAACCATTAAATTTTCATACAAGTAAATAAAATTTCCCTGGGCTTAAATTTAATGACACATTTTAATGAAGCATTCGGAACAATATAAAAAATAATGACAAAAAACAATTTTGGCCTCGTTATGTCTTGTAACCGTTTGTTAGCTTAAGCAATCCTATATCCTTAAGAAGACAGGGATGGTGAATCGATCAATGCAAGGCAATTATTCCATGTCTCAATGCTCTTCGCTATAATTGTCGCTGGGTTTAGGTCCTTGAATAGTGGATTTTCAAGAGTCCTCTTTACTAATGCTGAGTGGCAAAATTTTCCCAACATAACAAGTTCACTGAAACACTTGTTAGAAATACTCCCTGTCTTGAAAATAGCCGTGAAAGCTTCTATAACGCAGGGCAAACCCATTTTAGTTTCACAATTATTTTCTTCAATAATCTGTTTGTTCTCGGTCGTAGCCATTACTACCATGCAAGTTAAGAATAAAACCACTAGGACGGAATAAACATTAATGCTTGCCATACTGCGCGAATCTCTTGTTACTAGTTAAATTTGGTTCGTAAAACAAATTTCGAACAAAATTTAGAGGCAAAAAACTGGCATTTATAGGAATTGTTATAACCACATTGGACGACAATACGTTACAATAAAAGAGAACATTCAATATTTCAATTTAATTACCATTACTTTTAATTACTACAAATCTAAATATTAATTCAAATACACGCATTTATACTTCCCTTTACAATTCTTAAATGGCATTAAACGGATCACGAAAATAAGGTTCAATAAAGATGTCGTACATGTGTTTCTGCATTGAAAGTGGGATTGAACTATGACGTCCACTCCAAACAAAACACCAACACTATAATATGGTGGAAATAACATATGCAAAAAGCAATGTGAGATATAGTACACTTGCATTACAGGCACTCATATTTGTTATGTGTGTCGTCTTATTTTACAATTTTTTTTAGAGTTGTGCATGCAGCCGTTATGTTGATGGTTAAAAATTCACGTGTATCTCAAAATTGAATGAGCTATACCAGCTTCCTCGGCCAGTCATATGTATGTGCCACAATGTAGAAATAATTATGCAAAGTGTAAAATCGTATAACCTTGTTGTTTTTAAAAAGTTTTTATCAAACTTGTCAGATTTTTAAAATGTAAAATGTCAACTATATGATTGGAATTCAAAATTAATTCATCAAAAATATTTCCTGTTCTGAAACGAAGTCGATGTATGTCTTTATCGTGGGACTCAAATTTGGTCACTGTATTCTTCGTTGTATGGTAACATTTTTTGTGTAAGCATTCTGACCCAATTTTACTGAAATATGAATGGAAGCTTTTAGTGGAAAAAGTAATGAAACTCAGAAAATGAAATGTGCTCTTAGAAAGGCAAACTGAAAACTGCAAATGATGTTACATTTCTATAACACTCGTAGGTATTGCCCAAATAATGGATAGGATTTCATTTTTATATAAATTGAACCTATATTAATATGGAGAATCTGGGATCTAAGTCACCAACATGTTTGGATTTTCATTGTCAATCTTGATAAAAAAAAAGTAATCTAAAGAGAGAAGAATAAGGAAATCAAGTTAAGACTTTGAAGCGTTACATCAGTTTCGACGAGGTTATCAAGGATGCCCCTCCTCTATGGAACAGAAAGAGGTCAAACTAACAGATCGATGTCAATGGAGTGAAAATGGAAAACGAAACAGATGAGTCCATAGGCAAGGAACTATTAAAACATATAGTGCACGTCGCTTTGTGGATATTTCCTAGCACGATATGTGTCTTTTCATAACTTTGAGAAGTCAAGGTTTTTCTCCTTAAAAGTAATGTGAATTTAAAGTGCATAAAGACTTTCAAGGAATTAAGATTGTCTCAACTTCACACCATGCTAGAACATTCCAATTACACATTATTGAAATGAACTTAATGTTTATGATAATTATATTTGTGTCAACTTAAACAATGTGAAATAATATCTAGTGCTCGATTTGAGATGGTTATAGAGTTCCAATGCTATAAAATTAAAAATAATGGCCTCTTTAAAATCATAGTGTGTTAAGTAATGTCTTCTCTAGAACCATTAAATTTTCATACAAGTAAATAAAATTTCCCTGCGCTTAAATTTAATGACACATTTTAATGAAGCATTCGGAACAATATCAAAAATAATGACAAAAAACAATTTTGGCCTCGTTATGTCTTGTAACCGTTTGTTAGCTTAAGCAATCCTATATCCTTAAGCAGACGGGGATGGTGAATCGATCAATGCAAGGCAATTATTCCATGTCTCAATGCTCTTCGCTATAATTGTCGCTGGGTTTAGGTCCTTGAATAGTGGATTTTCAAGAGTCCTCTTTACTAATGCTGAGTGGCAAAATTTTCCCAACATAACAAGTTCACTGCAACACTTGTTAGAAATACTCCCTGTCTTGAAAATAGTCGTGAAAGCTTCTATAACGCAGGGCAAACCCATTTTAGTTTCACAATTATTTTCTTTAATAATCTGGTCGTTCTCCTTCGTAGCCATTACTACCATGCAACTTAAGAATAAAACCACTAGGACGGAATAAACATTAATGCTTGCCATACTGCGCGAATCTCTTGTTACTAGTTAAATTTGGTTCGTAAAACAAATTTCGAACAAAATTTAGAGGCAAAAAACTGGCATTTATAGGAATTGTTATAACCACATTGGACTACAATACGTTACAATAAAAGAGAACATTCAATATTTCAATTTAATTACCATTAATTTTAGTTACTACAAATCTAAATATTAATTCAAATACACGCATTTATACTTCCCTTTATAATTCTTAAATGGCATTAAACGGATCACGAAAATAAGGTTCAATAAGATGTCGTACATGTGTTTCTGCATTGAAAGTGGGATTGAACTATGACGTCCACTCCAAACGAAACACCAACACTATAATATGGTGGAAATAACATATGCAAAAAGCAATGTGAGATATAGTACACTTGCATTACAGGCACTCATATTCGTTATGTGTGTCGTCTTATTTTACTATTTTTTTTAGAGTTGTGCATGCAGCCGTTATGTTGATGGTTAAAAATTCACGTGTATCTCAAAATTGAATGAGCTATACCAGCTTCCTCGGCCAGTCATATGTATGTGCCACAATGTAGAAATAATTATGCAAAGCGTAAAATCGTATAACCTTGTTGTTTTTAAAAAGTTTTTATCAAACTTGTCAGATTTTTAAAATGTAAAATGTCAACTATATGATTGGAATTCAAAATTAATTCATCAAAAATATTTCCTGTTCTGAAACGAAGTCGATGTATGTCTTTATCGTGGGACTCCAATTTGTTACTGTATTCTTCGTTGTATGGTAACATTTTTTGTGTACGCATTCTGACCCAATTTTACTGAAATATGAATGGAAGCTTTTAGTGGAAAAAGTAATGAAACTCAAAAAATGAAATGTGCTCTTAGAAAGGCAAACTGAAAACTGCAAATGATGTTACATTTCTATAACACTCGTAGGTATTGCCCAAATAATGGATAGGATTTCATTTTTATATAAATTGAACCTATATTAATAGGGAGAATCTGGGATCTAAGTCACCAACATGTTTGGATTTTCATTGTCAATCTTGATAAAAAAAAAAAGTAATCTAAAGAGAGAAGAATAAGGAATTCAAGTTAAGACTTTGAAGCGTTACATCAGTTTCGACGAGGTTATCAAGGATGCCCCTCCTCTATGGAACAGAAAGAGGTCAAACTAACAGATCGATGTCAATGGAGTGAAAATGGAAAATGAAACAGATGAGTCCATAGGCAAGGAACTATTAAAAAATATAGTGCACGTCACTTTGTGGATATTTCCTAGCACGATATGTGTCTTTTCATAACTTTGAGAAGTCAAGGTTTTTCTCCTTAAAAGTAATGTGAATTTAAAGTGCATAAAGACTTTCAAGGAATTAAGATTGTCTCAACTTCACACCATGCTAGAACATTCCAATTACACATTATTGAAATGAACTTAATGTTTATGATAATTATATTTGTGTCAACTTAAACAATGTGAAATAATATCTAGTGCTCGATTTGAGATGGTTATAGAGTTCCAATGCTATAAAATTAAAAATAATGGCCTCTTTAAAATCATAGTGTGTTAAGTAATGTCTTCTCTAGAACCATTAAATTTTCATACAAGTAAATAAAATTTCCCTGGGCTTAAATTTAATGACACATTTTAATGAAGCATTCGGAACAATATAAAAAATAATGACAAAAAACAATTTTGGCCTCGTTATGTCTTGTAACCGTTTGTTAGCTTAAGCAATCCTATATCCTTAAGAAGACGGGGATGGTGAATCGATCAATGCAAGGCAATTATTCCATGTCTCAATGCTCTTCGCTATAATTGTCGCTGGGTTTAGGTCCTTGAATAGTGGATTTTCAAGAGCCCTCTTTACTAATGCTGAGTGGCAAAATTTTCCCAACATAACAAGTTCACTACAACACTTGTTAGAAATACTCCCTATCTTGAAAATAGCCGTGAAAGCTTCTATAACGCAGGGCAAACCCATTTTAGTTTCACAATTATTTTCTTTAATAATCTGGTTGTTCTCGTTCGTAGCCATTACTACCATGCAACTTAAGAATAAAACCACTAGGACGGAATAAACATTAATGCTTGCCATACTGCGCGAATCTCTTGTTACTAGTTAAATTTGGTTCGTAAAACAAATTTCGAACAAAATTTAGAGGCAAAAAACTGGCATTTATAGGAATTGTTATAACCACATTGGACTACAATACGTTACAATAAAAGAGAACATTCAATATTTCAATTTAATTACCATTAATTTTAGTTACTACAAATCTAAATATTAATTCAAATACACGCATTTATACTTCCCTTTATAATTCTTAAATGGCATTAAACGGATCACGAAAATAAGGTTCAATAAAGATGTCGTACATGTGTTTCTGCATTGAAAGTGGGATTGAACTATGACGTCCACTCCAAACGAAACACCAACACTATAATATGGTGGAAATAACATATGCAAAAAGCAATGTGAGATATAGTACACTTGCATTACAGGCACTCATATTCGTTCTGTGTGTCGTCTTATTTTACTTTTTTTTTAGCGTTGTGCATGCAGCCGTTATGTTGATGGTTAAAAATTCACGTGTATCTCAAAATTGAATGAGCTATACCAGCTTCCTCGGCCAGTCATATGTATGTGCCACAATGTAGAAATAATTATGCAAAGCGTAAAATCGTATAACCTTGTTGTTTTTAAAAAGTTTTTATCAAACTTGTCAGATTTTTAAAATGTAAAATGTCAGCTATATGATTGGAATTCAAAATTAATTCATCAAAAATATTTCCTGTTCTGAAACGAAGTCGATGTATGTCTTTATCGTGGGACTCCAATTTTGTTACTGTATTCTTCGTTGTATGGTAACATTTTTTGTGTAAGCATTCTGACCCAATTTTACTGAAATATGAATGGAAGCTTTTAGTGGAAAAAGTAATGAAACTCAAAAAATGAAATGTGCTCTTAGAAAGGCAAACTGAAAACTGCAAATGATGTTACATTTCTATAACACTCGTAGGTATTGCCCAAATAATGGATAGGATTTCATTTTTATATAAATTGAACCTATATTAATAGGGAGAATCTGGGATCTAAGTCACCAACATGTTTGGATTTTCATTGTCAATCTTGATAAAAAAAAAAGTAATCTAAAGAGAGAAGAATAAGGAATTCAAGTTAAGACTTTGAAGCGTTACATCAGTTTCGACGAGGTTATCAAGGATGCCCCTCCTCTATGGAACAGAAAGAGGTCAAACTAACAGATCGATGTCAATGGAGTGAAAATGGAAAACGAAACAGATGAGTCCATAGGCAAGGAACTATTAAAAAATATAGTGCACGTCACTTTGTGGATATTTCCTAGCACGATATGTGTCTTTTCATAACTTTGAGAAGTCAAGGTTTTTCTCCTTAAAAGTAATGTGAATTTAAAGTGCATAAAGACTTTCAAGGAATTGAGATTGTCTCAACTTCACACCATGCTAGAACATTCCAATTACGCATTATTGAAATGAACTTAATGTTTATGATAATTATATTTGTGTCAACTTAAACAATGTGAAATAATATCTAGTGCTCGATTTGAGATGGTTATAGAGTTCCAATGCTATAAAATTAAAAATAATGGCCTCTTTAAAATCATAGTGTATTAAGTAATGTCTTCTCTAGAACCATTAAATTTTCATACAAGTAAATAAAATTTCCCTGCGCTTAAATTTAATGACACATTTTAATAAAGCATTCGGAACAATATCAAAAATAATGATAAAAAACAATTTTGGCCTCGTTATGTCTTGTAACCGTTTGTTAGCTTAAGCAATCCTATATCCTTAAGCAGACGGGGATGGTGAATCCATCAATGCAAGGCAATTATTCCATGTCTCAATGCTCTTCGCTATAATTGTCGCTGGGTTTAGGTCCTTGAATAGTGGATTTTCAAGAGTCCTCTTTACTAATGCTGAGTGGCAAAATTTTCCCAACATAACAAGTTCACTGCAACACTTGTTAGAAATACTCCCTGTCTTGAAAATAGTCGTGAAAGCTTCTATAACGCAGGGCAAACCCATTTTAGTTTCACAATTATTTTCTTTAATAATCTGGTCGTTCTCCTTCGTAGCCATTACTACCATGCAAGTTAAGAATAAAACCACTAGGACGGAATAAACATTAATGCTTGCCATACTGCGCGAATCTCTTGTTACTAGTTAAATTTGGTTCGTAAAACAAATTTCGAACAAAATTTAGAGGCAAAAAACTGGCATTTATAGGAATTGTTATAACCACATTGGACTACAATACGTTACAATAAAAGAGAACATTCAATATTTCAATTTAATTACCATTAATTTTAATTACTACAAATCTAAATATTAATTCAAATACACGCATTTATACTTCCCTTTATAATTCTTAAATGGCATTAAACGGATCACGAAAATAAGGTTCAATAGAGATGTCGTACATGTGTTTCTGCATTGAAAGTGGGATTGAACTATGACGTCCACTCCAAACAAAACACCAACACTATAATATGGTGGAAATAACATATGCAAAAAGCAATGTGAGAGATAGTACACTTGCATTACAGGCACTCATATTCGTTATGTGTGTCGTCTTATTTTACTATTTTTTTTAGAGTTGTGCATGCGGCCGTTATGTTGATGGTTAAAAATTCACGTGTATCTCAAAATTGAATGAGCTATACCAGCTTCCTCGGCCAGTCATATGTATGTGCCACAATGTAGAAATAATTATGCAAAGCGTAAAATCGTATAACCTTGTTGTTTTTAAAAAGTTTTTATCAAACTTGTCAGATTTTTAAAATGTAAAATGTCAACTATATGATTGGAATTCAAAATTAATTCATCAAAAATATTTCTTGTTCTGAAACGAAGTCGATGTATGTCTTTATCGTGGGACTCTAATTTGGTTACTGTATTCTTCGTTGTATGGTAACATTTTTTGTGTAAGCATTCTGACACAATTTTAGTGAAATATGAATGGAAGCTTTTAGTGGAAAAAGTAATGAAACTCAAAAAATGAAATGTGCTCTTAGAAAGGCAAACTGAAAACTGCAAATGATGTTACATTTCTATAACACTCGTAGGTATTGCCCAAATAATGGATAAGATTTCATTTTTATATAAATTGAACCTATATTAATACGGAGAATCTGGGATCTAAGTCACCAACATGTTTGGATTTTCATTGTCAATCTTGATAAAAAAAAAAAGTAATCTAAAGAGAGAAGAATAAGGAATTCAAGTTAAGACTTTGAAGCGTTACATCAGTTTCGACGAGGTTATCAAGGATGCCCCTCCTCTATGGAACAGAAAGAGGTCAAACTAACAGATCGATGTCAATGGAGTGAAAATGGAAAACGAAACAGATGAGTCCATAGGCAAGGAACTATTAAAAAATATAGTGCACGTCACTTTGTGGATATTTCCTAGCACGATATGTGTCTTTTCATAACTTTGAGAAGTCAAGGTTTTTCTCCTTAAAAGTAATGTGAATTTAAAGTGCATAAAGACTTTCAAGGAATTGAGATTGTCTCAACTTCACACCATGCTAGAACATTCCAATTACGCATTATTGAAATGAACTTAATGTTTATGATAATTATATTTGTGTCAACTTAAACAATGTGAAATAATATCTAGTGCTCGATTTGAGATGGTTATAGAGTTCCAATGCTATAAAATTAAAAATAATGGCCTCTTTAAAATCATAGTGTATTAAGTAATGTCTTCTCTAGAACCATTAAATTTTCATACAAGTAAATAAAATTTCCCTGCGCTTAAATTTAATGACACATTTTAATAAAGCATTCGGAACAATATCAAAAATAATGATAAAAAACAATTTTGGCCTCGTTATGTCTTGTAACCGTTTGTTAGCTTAAGCAATCCTATATCCTTAAGCAGACGGGGATGGTGAATCCATCAATGCAAGGCAATTATTCCATGTCTCAATGCTCTTCGCTATAATTGTCGCTGGGTTTAGGTCCTTGAATAGTGGATTTTCAAGAGTCCTCTTTACTAATGCTGAGTGGCAAAATTTTCCCAACATAACAAGTTCACTGCAACACTTGTTAGAAATACTCCCTGTCTTGAAAATAGTCGTGAAAGCTTCTATAACGCAGGGCAAACCCATTTTAGTTTCACAATTATTTTCTTTAATAATCTGGTCGTTCTCCTTCGTAGCCATTACTACCATGCAAGTTAAGAATAAAACCACTAGGACGGAATAAACATTAATGCTTGCCATACTGCGCGAATCTCTTGTTACTAGTTAAATTTGGTTCGTAAAACAAATTTCGAACAAAATTTAGAGGCAAAAAACTGGCATTTATAGGAATTGTTATAACCACATTGGACTACAATACGTTACAATAAAAGAGAACATTCAATATTTCAATTTAATTACCATTAATTTTAATTACTACAAATCTAAATATTAATTCAAATACACGCATTTATACTTCCCTTTATAATTCTTAAATGGCATTAAACGGATCACGAAAATAAGGTTCAATAGAGATGTCGTACATGTGTTTCTGCATTGAAAGTGGGATTGAACTATGACGTCCACTCCAAACAAAACACCAACACTATAATATGGTGGAAATAACATATGCAAAAAGCAATGTGAGAGATAGTACACTTGCATTACAGGCACTCATATTCGTTATGTGTGTCGTCTTATTTTACTATTTTTTTTAGAGTTGTGCATGCGGCCGTTATGTTGATGGTTAAAAATTCACGTGTATCTCAAAATTGAATGAGCTATACCAGCTTCCTCGGCCAGTCATATGTATGTGCCACAATGTAGAAATAATTATGCAAAGCGTAAAATCGTATAACCTTGTTGTTTTTAAAAAGTTTTTATCAAACTTGTCAGATTTTTAAAATGTAAAATGTCAACTATATGATTGGAATTCAAAATTAATTCATCAAAAATATTTCCTGTTCTGAAACGAAGTCGATGTATGTCTTTATCGTGGGACTCCAATTTGGTTACTGTATTCTTCGTTGTATGGTAACATTTTTTGTGTAAGCATTCTGACCCAATTTTACTGAAATATGAATGGAAGCTTTTAGTGGAAAAAGTAATGAAACTCAAAAAATGAAATGTGCTCTTAGAAAGGCAAACTGAAAACTGCAAATGATGTTACATTTCTATAACACTCGTAGGTATTGCCCAAATAATGGATAGGATTTCATTTTTATATAAATTGAACCTATATTAATAGGGAGAATCTGGGATCTAAGTCACCAACATGTTTGGATTTTCATTGTCAATCTTGATAAAAAAAAAGTAATCTAAAGAGAGAAGAATAAGGAATTCAAGTTAAGACTTTGAAGCGTTACATCAGTTTCGACGAGGTTATCAAGGATGCCCCTCCTCTATGGAACAGAAAGAGGTCAAACTAACAGATCGATGTCAATGGAGTGAAAATGGAAAACGAAACAGATGAGTCCATAGGCAAGGAACTATTAAAAAATATAGTGCACGTCACTTTGTGGATATTTCCTAGCACGATATGTGTCTTTTCATAACTTTGAGAAGTCAAGGTTTTTCTCCTTAAAAGTAATGTGAATTTAAAGTGCATAAAGACTTTCAAGGAATTGAGATTGTCTCAACTTCACACCATGCTAGAACATTCCAATTACGCATTATTGAAATGAACTTAATGTTTATGATAATTATATTTGTGTCAACTTAAACAATGTGAAATAATATCTAGTGCTCGATTTGAGATGGTTATAGAGTTCCAATGCTATAAAATTAAAAATAATGGCCTCTTTAAAATCATAGTGTATTAAGTAATGTCTTCTCTAGAACCATTAAATTTTCATACAAGTAAATAAAATTTCCCTGCGCTTAAATTTAATGACACATTTTAATAAAGCATTCGGAACAATATCAAAAATAATGATAAAAAACAATTTTGGCCTCGTTATGTCTTGTAACCGTTTGTTAGCTTAAGCAATCCTATATCCTTAAGCAGACGGGGATGGTGAATCCATCAATGCAAGGCAATTATTCCATGTCTCAATGCTCTTCGCTATAATTGTCGCTGGGTTTAGGTCCTTGAATAGTGGATTTTCAAGAGTCCTCTTTACTAATGCTGAGTGGCAAAATTTTCCCAACATAACAAGTTCACTGCAACACTTGTTAGAAATACTCCCTGTCTTGAAAATAGTCGTGAAAGCTTCTATAACGCAGGGCAAACCCATTTTAGTTTCACAATTATTTTCTTTAATAATCTGGTCGTTCTCCTTCGTAGCCATTACTACCATGCAACTTAAGAATAAAACCACTAGGACGGAATAAACATTAATGCTTGCCATACTGCGCGAATCTCTTGTTACTAGTTAAATTTGGTTCGTAAAACAAATTTCGAACAAAATTTAGAGGCAAAAAACTGGCATTTATAGGAATTGTTATAACCACATTGGACTACAATACGTTACAATAAAAGAGAACATTCAATATTTCAATTTAATTACCATTAATTTTAATTACTACAAATCTAAATATTAATTCAAATACACGCATTTATACTTCCTTTCATAATTCTTAAATGGCATTAAACGGATCACGAAAATAAGGTTCAATAGAGATGTCGTACATGTGTTTCTGCATTGAAAGTGGGATTGAACTATGACGTCCACTCCAAACAAAACACCAACACTATAATATGGTGGAAATAACATATGCAAAAAGCAATGTGAGAGATAGTACACTTGCATTACAGGCACTCATATTCGTTATGTGTGTCGTCTTATTTTACTATTTTTTTTAGAGTTGTGCATGCAGCCGTTATGTTGATGGTTAAAAATTCACGTGTATCTCAAAATTGAATGAGCTATACCAGCTTCCTCGGCCAGTCATATGTATGTGCCACAATGTAGAAATAATTATGCAAAGCGTAAAATCGTATAACCTTGTTGTTTTTAAAAAGTTTTTATCAAACTTGTCAGATTTTTAAAATGTAAAATGTCAACTATATGATTGGAATTCAAAATTAATTCATCAAAAATATTTCTTGTTCTGAAACGAAGTCGATGTATGTCTTTATCGTGGGACTCCAATTTGGTTACTGTATTCTTCGTTGTATGGTAACATTTTTTGTGTAAGCATTCTGACACAATTTTACTGAAATATGAATGGAAGCTTTTAGTGGAAAAAGTAATGAAACTCAAAAAATGAAATGTGCTCTTAGAAAGGCAAACTGAAAACTGCAAATGATGTTACATTTCTATAACACTCGTAGGTATTGCCCAAATAATGGATAGGATTTCATTTTTATATAAATTGAACCTATATTAATAGGGAGAATCTGGGATCTAAGTCACCAACATGTTTGGATTTTCATTGTCAATCTTGATAAAAAAAAAAGTAATCTAAAGAGAGAAGAATAAGGAATTCAAGTTAAGACTTTGAAGCGTTACATCAGTTTCGACGAGGTTATCAAGGATGCCCCTCCTCTATGGAACAGAAAGAGGTCAAACTAACAGATCGATGTCAATGGAGTGAAAATGGAAAACGAAACAGATGAGTCCATAGGCAAGGAACTATTAAAAAATATAGTGCACGTCACTTTGTGGATATTTCCTAGCACGATATGTGTCTTTTCATAACTTTGAGAAGTCAAGGTTTTTCTCCTTAAAAGTAATGTGAATTTAAAGTGCATAAAGACTTTCAAGGAATTGAGATTGTCTCAACTTCACACCATGCTAGAACATTCCAATTACGCATTATTGAAATGAACTTAATGTTTATGATAATTATATTTGTGTCAACTTAAACAATGTGAAATAATATCTAGTGCTCGATTTGAGATGGTTATAGAGTTCCAATGCTATAAAATTAAAAATAATGGCCTCTTTAAAATCATAGTGTATTAAGTAATGTCTTCTCTAGAACCATTAAATTTTCATACAAGTAAATAAAATTTCCCTGCGCTTAAATTTAATGACACATTTTAATAAAGCATTCGGAACAATATCAAAAATAATGATAAAAAACAATTTTGGCCTCGTTATGTCTTGTAACCGTTTGTTAGCTTAAGCAATCCTATATCCTTAAGCAGACGGGGATGGTGAATCCATCAATGCAAGGCAATTATTCCATGTCTCAATGCTCTTCGCTATAATTGTCGCTGGGTTTAGGTCCTTGAATAGTGGATTTTCAAGAGTCCTCTTTACTAATGCTGAGTGGCAAAATTTTCCCAACATAACAAGTTCACTGCAACACTTGTTAGAAATACTCCCTGTCTTGAAAATAGTCGTGAAAGCTTCTATAACGCAGGGCAAACCCATTTTAGTTTCACAATTATTTTCTTTAATAATCTAGTCGTTCTCCTTCGTAGCCATTACTACCATGCAAGTTAAGAATAAAACCACTAGGACGGAATAAACATTAATGCTTGCCATACTGCGCGAATCTCTTGTTACTAGTTAAATTTGGTTCGTAAAACAAATTTTGAACAAAATTTAGAGGCAAAAAACTGGCATTTATAGGAATTGTTATAACCACATTGGACTACAATACGTTACAATAAAAGAGAACATTCAATATTTCAATTTAATTACCATTAATTTTAATTACTACAAATCTAAATATTAATTCAAATACACGCATTTATACTTCCTTCTATAATTCTTAAATGGCATTAAACGGATCACGAAAATAAGGTTCAATAGAGATGTCGTACATGTGTTTCTGCATTGAAAGTGGGATTGAACTATGACGTCCACTCCAAACAAAACACCAACACTATAATATGGTGGAAATAACATATGCAAAAGGCAATGTGAGAGATAGTACACTTGCATTACAGGCACTCATATTCGTTATGTGTGTCGTCTTATTTTACTATTTTTTTTAGAGTTGTGCATGCGGCCGTTATGTTGATGGTTAAAAATTCACGTGTATCTCAAAACTGAATGAGCTATACCAGCTTCCTCGGCCAGTCATATGTATGTGCCACAATGTAGAAATAATTATGCAAAGCGTAAAATCGTATAACCTTGTTGTTTTTAAAAAGTTTTTATCAAACTTGTCAGATTTTTAAAATGTAAAATGTCAACTATATGATTGGAATTCAAAATTAATTCATCAAAAATATTTCCTGTTCTGAAACGAAGTCGATGTATGTCTTTATCGTGGGACTCCAATTTGGTTACTGTATTCTTTGTTGTATGGTAACATTTTTTGTGTAAGCATTCTGACACAATTTTACTGAAATATGAATGGAAGCTTTTAGTGGAAAAAGTAATGAAACTCAAAAAATGAAATGTGCTCTTAGAAAGGCAAACTGAAAACTGCAAATGATGTTACATTTCTATAACACTCGTAGGTATTGCCCAAATAATGGATAGGATTTCATTTTTATATAAATTGAACCTATATTAATACGGAGAATCTGGGATCTAAGTCACCAACATGTTTGGATTTTCATTGTCAATCTTGATAAAAAAAAAGTAATCTAAAGAGAGAAGAATAAGGAATTCAAGTTAAGACTTTGAAGCGTTACATCAGTTTCGACGAGGTTATCAAGGATGCCCCTCCTCTATGGAACAGAAAGAGGTCAAACTAACAGATCGATGTCAATGGAGTGAAAATGGAAAACGAAACAGATGAGTCCATAGGCAAGGAACTATTAAAAAATATAGTGCACGTCACTTTGTGGATATTTCCTAGCACGATATGTGTCTTTTCATAACTTTGAGAAGTCAAGGTTTTTCTCCTTAAAAGTAATGTGAATTTAAAGTGCATAAAGACTTTCAAGGAATTGAGATTGTCTCAACTTCACACCATGCTAGAACATTCCAATTACGCATTATTGAAATGAACTTAATGTTTATGATAATTATATTTGTGTCAACTTAAACAATGTGAAATAATATCTAGTGCTCGATTTGAGATGGTTATAGAGTTCCAATGCTATAAAATTAAAAATAATGGCCTCTTTAAAATCATAGTGTATTAAGTAATGTCTTCTCTAGAACCATTAAATTTTCATACAAGTAAATAAAATTTCCCTGCGCTTAAATTTAATGACACATTTTAATAAAGCATTCGGAACAATATCAAAAATAATGATAAAAAACAATTTTGGCCTCGTTATGTCTTGTAACCGTTTGTTAGCTTAAGCAATCCTATATCCTTAAGCAGACGGGGATGGTGAATCCATCAATGCAAGGCAATTATTCCATGTCTCAATGCTCTTCGCTATAATTGTCGCTGGGTTTAGGTCCTTGAATAGTGGATTTTCAAGAGTCCTCTTTACTAATGCTGAGTGGCAAAATTTTCCCAACATAACAAGTTCACTGCAACACTTGTTAGAAATACT
This sequence comes from Gossypium stocksii, assembly GCA_020496765.1. Taxonomy (NCBI): domain Eukaryota; kingdom Viridiplantae; phylum Streptophyta; class Magnoliopsida; order Malvales; family Malvaceae; genus Gossypium; species Gossypium stocksii. Next base: position 139,165 of record JAIQCV010000108.1, on the reverse strand, counting down.
CCCTGTCTTGAAAATAGTCGTGAAAGCTTCTATAACGCAGGGCAAACCCATTTTAGTTTCACAATTATTTTCTTTAATAATCTGGTCGTTCTCCTTCGTAGCCATTACTACCATGCAAGTTAAGAATAAAACCACTAGGACGGAATAAACATTAATGCTTGCCATACTGCGCGAATCTCTTGTTACTAGTTAAATTTGGTTCGTAAAACAAATTTCGAACAAAATTTAGAGGCAAAAAACTGGCATTTATAGGAATTGTTATAACCACATTGGACTACAATACGTTACAATAAAAGAGAACATTCAATATTTCAATTTAATTACCATTAATTTTAATTACTACAAATCTAAATATTAATTCAAATACACGCATTTATACTTCCCTTTATAATTCTTAAATGGCATTAAACGGATCACGAAAATAAGGTTCAATAGAGATGTCGTACATGTGTTTCTGCATTGAAAGTGGGATTGAACTATGACGTCCACTCCAAACAAAACACCAACACTATAATATGGTGGAAATAACATATGCAAAAAGGAATGTGAGAGATAGTACACTTGCATTACAGGCACTCATATTCGTTATGTGTGTCGTCTTATTTTACTATTTTTTTAGAGTTGTGCATGCGGCCGTTATGTTGATGGTTAAAAATTCACGTGTATCTCAAAATTGAATGAGCTATACCAGCTTCCTCGGCCAGTCATATGTATGTGCCACAATGTAGAAATAATTATGCAAAACGTAAAATCGTATAACCTTGTTGTTTTTAAAAAGTTTTTATCAAACTTGTCAGATTTTTAAAATGTAAAATGTCAACTATATGATTGGAATTCAAAATTAATTCATCAAAAATATTTCCTGTTCTGAAACGAAGTCGATGTATGTCTTTATCGTGGGACTCCAATTGGGTCACTGTATTCTTCGTTGTATGGTAACATTTTTTGTGTAAGCATTCTGACCCAATTTTACTGAAATATGAATGGAAGCTTTTAGTGGAAAAAGTAATAAAACTCAAAAAATGAAATGTGCTCTTAGAAAGGCAAACTGAAAACTGCAAATGATGTTACATTTCTATAACACTCGTAGGTATTGCCCAAATAATGGATAGGATTTCATTTTTATATAAATTGAACCTATATTAATACGGAGAATCTGGGATCTAAGTCACCAACATATTTGGATTTTCATTGTCAATCTTGATAAAAAAAAAGTAATCTAAAGAGAGAAGAATAAGGAAATCAAGTTAAGACTTTGAAGCGTTACATCAGTTTCGACGAGGTTATCAAGGATGCCCCTCCTCTATGGAACAGAAAGAGGTCAAACTAACAGATCGATGTCAATGGAGTGAAAATGGAAAACGAAACAGATGAGTCCATAGGCAAGGAACTATTAAAAAATATAGTGCACGTCACTTTGTGGATATTTCCTAGCACGATATGTGTCTTTTCATAACTTTGAGAAGTCAAGGTTTTTCTCCTTAAAAGTAATGTGAATTTAAAGTGCATAAAGAGTTTCAAGGAATTGAGATTGTCTCAACTTCACACCATGCTAGAACATTCCAATTACACATTATTGAAATGAACTTAATGTTTATGATAATTATATTTGTGTCAACTTAAACAATGTGAAATAATATCTAGTGCTCGATTTGAGATGGTTATAGAGTTCCAATGCTATAAAATTAAAAATAATGGCCTCTTTAAAATCATAGTGTATTAAGTAATGTCTTCTCTAGAACCATTAAATTTTCATACAAGTAAATAAAATTTCCCTGCGCTTAAATTTAATGACACATTTTAATAAAGCATTCGGAACAATATCAAAAATAATGATAAAAAACAATTTTGGCCTCGTTATGTCTTGTAACCGTTTGTTAGCTTAAGCAATCCTATATCCTTAAGCAGACGGGGATGGTGAATCCATCAATGCAAGGCAATTATTCCATGTCTCAATGCTCTTCGCTATAATTGTCGCTGGGTTTAGGTCCTTGAATAGTGGATTTTCAAGAGTCCTCTTTACTAATGCTGAGTGGCAAAATTTTCCCAACATAACAAGTTCACTGCAACACTTGTTAGAAATACTCCCTGTCTTGAAAATAGTCGTGAAAGCTTCTATAACGCAGGGCAAACCCATTTTAGTTTCACAATTATTTTCTTTAATAATCTGGTCGTTCTCCTTCGTAGCCATTACTACCATGCAACTTAAGAATAAAACCACTAGGACGGAATAAACATTAATGCTTGCCATACTGCGCGAATCTCTTGTTACTAGTTAAATTTGGTTCGTAAAACAAATTTCGAACAAAATTTAGAGGCAAAAAAGTGGCATTTATAGGAATTGTTATAACCACATTGGACTACAATACGTTACAATAAAAGAGAACATTCAATATTTCAATTTAATTACCATTAATTTTAATTACTACAAATCTAAATATTAATTCAAATACACGCATTTATACTTCCCTTTATAATTCTCAAATGGCATTAAACAGATCATGAAATTAAGGTTCAATAGAGATGTCGTACATGTGTTTCTGCATTGAAAGTGGGATTGAACTATGACGTCCACTCCAAACAAAACACCAACACTATAATATGGTGGAAATAACATATGCAAAAAGCAATGTGAGAGATAGTACACTTGCATTACAGGCACTCATATTCGTTATGTGTGTCGTCTTATTTTACTATTTTTTTTAGAGTTGTGCATGCGGCCGTTATGTTGATGGTTAAAAATTCACATGTATCTCAAAATTGAATGAGCTATACCAGCTTCCTCGGCCAGTCATATGTATGTGCCACAATGTAGAAATAATTATGCAAAGCGTAAAATCGTATAACCTTGTTGTTTTTAAAAAGTTTTTATCAAACTTGTCAGATTTTTAAAATGTAAAATGTCAACTATATGATTGGAATTCAAAATTAATTCATCAAAAATATTTCCTGTTCTGAAACGAAGTCGATGTATGTCTTTATCGTGGGACTCCAATTCGGTCACTGTATTCTTCGTTGTACGGTAACATTTTTTGTGTAAGCATTCTGACCCAATTTTACTGAAATATGAATGGAAGCTTTTAGTGGAAAAAGTAATGAAACTCAGAAAATGAAATGTGCTCTTAGAAAGGCAAACTGAAAACTGCAAATGATGTTACATTTCTATAACACTCGTAGGTATTGCCCAAATAATGGATAGGATTTCATTTTTATATAAATTGAACCTATATTAATATGGAGAATCTGGGATCTAAGTCACCAACATATTTGGATTTTCATTGTCAATCTTGATAAAAAAAAGTAATCTAAAGAGAGAAGAATAAGGAAATCAAGTTAAGACTTTGAAGCGTTACATCAGTTTCGACGAGGTTATCAAGGATGCCCCTCCTCTATGGAACAGAAAGAGGTCAAACTAACAGATCGATGTCAATGGAGTGAAAATGGAAAACGAAACAGATGAGTCCATAGGCAAGGAACTATTAAAAAATATAGTGCACGTCCCTTTGTGGATATTTCCTAGCACGATATGTGTCTTTTCATAACTTTGAGAAGTCAAGGTTTTTCTCCTTAAAAGTAATGTGAATTTAAAGTGCATAAAGACTTTCAAGGAATTGAGATTGTCTCAACTTCACACCATGCTAGAACATTCCAATTACACATTATTGAAATGAACTTAATGTTTATGATAATTATATTTGTGTCAACTTAAACAATGTGAAATAATATCTAGTGCTCGATTTGAGATGGTTATAGAGTTCCAATGCTATAAAATTAAAAATAATGGCCTCTTTAAAATCATAGTGTATTAAGTAATGTCTTCTCTAGAACCATTAAATTTTCATACAAGTAAATAAAATTTCCCTGCGCTTAAATTTAATGACACATTTTAATAAAGCATTCGGAACAATATCAAAAATAATGATAAAAAACAATTTTGGCCTCGTTATGTCTTGTAACCGTTTGTTAGCTTAAGCAATCCTATATCCTTAAGCAGACGGGGATGGTGAATCCATCAATGCAAGGCAATTATTCCATGTCTCAATGCTCTTCGCTATAATTGTCGCTGGGTTTAGGTCCTTGAATAGTGGATTTTCAAGAGTCCTCTTTACTAATGCTGAGTGGCAAAATTTTCCCAACATAACAAGTTCACTGCAACACTTGTTAGAAATACTCCCTGTCTTGAAAATAGTCGTGAAAGCTTCTATAACGCAGGGCAAACCCATTTTAGTTTCACAATTATTTTCTTTAATAATCTGGTCGTTCTCCTTCGTAGCCATTACTACCATGCAAGTTAAGAATAAAACCAGTAGGACGGAATAAACATTAATGCTTGCCATACTGCGCGAATCTCTTGTTACTAGTTAAATTTGGTTCGTAAAACAAATTTCGAACAAAATTTAGAGGCAAAAAATTGGCATTTATAGGAATTGTTATAACCACATTGGACTACAATACGTTACAATAAAAGAGAACATTCAATATTTCAATTTAATTACCATTAATTTTAATTAATACAAATCTAAATATTAATTCAAATACACGCATTTATACTTCCTTTTATAATTCTTAAATGGCATTAAACGGATCACGAAAATAAGGTTCAATAAAGATGTCGTACATGTGTTTCTGCATTGAAAGTGGGATTGAACTATGGCGTCCACTCCAAACAAAACACCAACACTATAATATGGTGGAAATAACATATGCAAAAAGCAATGTGAGATATAGTACACTTGCATTACAGGCACTCATATTCGTTATGTGTGTCGTCTTATTTTACTATTTTTTTAGAGTTGTGCATGCAGGCCGTTATGTTGATGGTTAAAAATTCACGTGTATCTCAAAATTGAATGAGCTATACCAGCTTCCTCGGCCAGTCATATGTATGTGCCACAATGTAGAAATAATTATGCAAAGCGTAAAATCGTATAACCTTGTTGTTTTTAAAAAGTTTTTATCAAACTTGTCAGATTTTTAAAATGTAAAATGTCAACTATATGATTGGAATTCAAAATTAATTCATCAAAAATATTTCCTGTTCTGAAACGAAGTCGATGTATGTCTTTATCGTGGGACTCCAATTCGGTCACTGTATTCTTCGTTGTATGGTAACATTTTTTGTGTAAGCATTCTGACCCAATTTTACTGAAATATGAATGGAAGCTTTTAGTGGAAAAAGTAATGAAACTCAGAAAATGAAATGTGCTCTTAGAAAGGCAAACTGAAAACTGCAAATGATGTTACATTTCTATAACACTCGTAGGTATTGCCCAAATAATGGATAGGATTTCATTTTTATATAAATTGAACCTATATTAATACGGAGAATCTGGGATCTAAGTCACCAACATATTTGGATTTTCATTGTCAATCTTGATAAAAAAAAAGTAATCTAAAGAAAGAAGAATAAGGAAATCAAGTTAAGACTTTGAAGCGTTACATCAGTTTCGACGAGGTTATCAAGGATGCCCCTCCTCTATGGAACAGAAAGAGGTCAAACTAACAGATCGATGTCAATGGAGTGAAAATGGAAAACGAAACAGATGAGTCCATAGGCAAGGAACTATTAAAAAATATAGTGCACGTCCCTTTGTGGATATTTCCTAGCACGATATGTGTCTTTTCATAACTTTGAGAAGTCAAGGTTTTTCTCCTTAAAAGTAATGTGAATTTAAAGTGCATAAAGAGTTTCAAGGAATTGAGATTGTCTCAACTTCACACCATGCTAGAACATTCCAATTACACATTATTGAAATGAACTTAATGTTTATGATAATTATATTTGTGTCAACTTAAACAATGTGAAATAATATCTAGTGCTCGATTTGAGATGGTTATAGAGTTCCAATGCTATAAAATTAAAAATAATGGCCTCTTTAAAATCATAGTGTATTAAGTAATGTCTTCTCTAGAACCATTAAATTTTCATACAAGTAAATAAAATTTCCCTGCGCTTAAATTTAATGACACATTTTAATAAAGCATTCGGAACAATATCAAAAATAATGATAAAAATCCAATTTTGGCCTCGTTATGTCTTGTAACCGTTTGTTGGCTTAAGCAATCCTATATCCTTAAGCAGACGGGGATGGTGAATCCATCAATGCAAGGCAATTATTCCATGTCTCAATGCTCTTCGCTATAATTGTCGCTGGGTTTAGGTCCTTGAATAGTGGATTTTCAAGAGTCCTCTTTACTAATGCTGATTGGCAAAATTTTCCCAACATAACAAGTTCACTGCAACACTTGTTAGAAATACTCCCTGTCTTGAAAATAGTCGTGAAAGCTTCTATAACGCAGGGCAAACCCATTTTAGTTTCACAATTATTTTCTTTAATAATCTGGTCGTTCTCCTTCGTAGCCATTACTACCATGCAACTTAAGAATAAAACCAGTAGGACGGAATAAACATTAATGCTTGCCATACTGCGCGAATCTCTTGTTACTAGTTAAATTTGGTTCGTAAAACAAATTTCGAACAAAATTTAGAGGCAAAAAATTGGCATTTATAGGAATTGTTATAACCACATTGGACTACAATACGTTACAATAAAAGAGAACATTCAATATTTCAATTTAATTACCATTAATTTTAATTACTACAAATCTAAATATTAATTCAAATACACGCATTTATACTTCCTTTTATAATTCTTAAATGGCATTAAACGGATCACGAAAATAAGGTTCAATAAAGATGTCGTACATGTGTTTCTGCATTGAAAGTGGGATTGAACTATGGCGTCCACTCCAAACAAAACACCAACACTATAATATGGTGGAAATAACAGATGCAAAAAGCAATGTGAGATATAGTACACTTGCATTACAGGCACTCATATTCGTTATGTGTGTCGTCTTATTTTACTAATTTTTTTGTAGTTGTGCATGCAGCCGTTATGTTGATGGTTAAAAATTCACGTGTATCTCAAAATTGAATGAGCTATACCAGATTCCTCGGCCAGTCATATGTATGTGCCACAATGTAGAAATAATTATGCAAAGCGTAAAATCGTATAACCTTGTTGTTTTTAAAAAGTTTTTATCAAACTTGTCAGATTTTTAAAATGTAAAATGTCAACTATATGATTGGAATTCAAAATTAATTCATCAAAAATATTTCCTGTTCTGAAACGAAGTCGATGTATGTCTTTATCGTGGGACTCCAATTCGGTCACTGTATTCTTCGTTGTACGGTAACATTTTTTGTGTAAGCATTCTGACCCAATTTTACTGAAATATGAATGGAAGCTTTTAGTGGAAAAAGTAATGAAACTCAGAAAATGAAATGTGCTCTTAGAAAGGCAAACTGAAAACTGCAAATGATGTTACATTTCTATAACACTCGTAGGTATTGCCCAAATAATGGATAGGATTTCATTTTTATATAAATTGAACCTATATTAATACGGAGAATCTGGGATCTAAGTCACCAACATATTTGGATTTTCATTGTCAATCTTGATAAAAAAAAAGTAATCTAAAGAAAGAAGAATAAGGAAATCAAGTTAAGACTTTGAAGCGTTACATCAGTTTCGACGAGGTTATCAAGGATGCCCCTCCTCTATGGAACAGAAAGAGGTCAAACTAACAGATCGATGTCAATGGAGTGAAAATGGAAAACGAAACAGATGAGTCCATAGGCAAGGAACTATTAAAAAATATAGTGCACGTCCCTTTGTGGATATTTCCTAGCACGATATGTGTCTTTTCATAACTTTGAGAAGTCAAGGTTTTTCTCCTTAAAAGTAATGTGAATTTAAAGTGCATAAAGACTTTCAAGGAATTGAGATTGTCTCAACTTCACACCATGCTAGAACATTCCAATTACACATTATTGAAATGAACTTAATGTTTATGATAATTATATTTGTGTCAACTTAAACAATGTGAAATAATATCTAGTGCTCGATTTGAGATGGTTATAGAGTTCCAATGCTATAAAATTAAAAATAATGGCCTCTTTAAAATCATAGTGTATTAAGTAATGTCTTCTCTAGAACCATTAAATTTTCATACAAGTAAATAAAATTTCCCTGCGCTTAAATTTAATGACACATTTTAATAAAGCATTCGGAACAATATCAAAAATAATGATAAAAAACAATTTTGGCCTCGTTATGTCTTGTAACCGTTTGTTAGCTTAAGCAATCCTATATCCTTAAGCAGACGGGGATGGTGAATCCATCAATGCAAGGCAATTATTCCATGTCTCAATGCTCTTCGCTATAATTGTCGCTGGGTTTAGGTCCTTGAATAGTGGATTTTCAAGAGTCCTCTTTACTAATGCTGAGTGGCAAAATTTTCCCAACATAACAAGTTCACTGCAACACTTGTTAGAAATACTCCCTGTCTTGAAAATAGTCGTGAAAGCTTCTATAACGCAGGGCAAACCCATTTTAGTTTCACAATTATTTTCTTTAATAATCTGGTCGTTCTCCTTCGTAGCCATTACTACCATGCAACTTAAGAATAAAACCACTAGGACGGAATAAACATTAATGCTTGCCATACTGCGCGAATCTCTTGTTACTAGTTAAATTTGGTTCGTAAAACAAATTTCGAACAAAATTTAGAGGCAAAAAACTGGCATTTATAGGAATTGTTATAACCACATTGGACTACAATACGTTACAATAAAAGAGAACATTCAATATTTCAATTTAATTACCATTAATTTTAATTACTACAAATCTAAATATTAATTCAAATACACGCATTTATACTTCCTTTTATAATTCTTAAATGGCATTAAACGGATCACGAAAATAAGGTTCAATAAAGATGTCGTACATGTGTTTCTGCATTGAAAGTGGGATTGAACTATGGCGTCCACTCCAAACAAAACACCAACACTATAATATGGTGGAAATAACAGATGCAAAAAGCAATGTGAGATATAGTACACTTGCATTACAGGCACTCATATTCGTTATGTGTGTCGTCTTATTTTACTAATTTTTTTGTAGTTGTGCATGCAGCCGTTATGTTGATGGTTAAAAATTCACGTGTATCTCAAAATTGAATGAGCTATACCAGATTCCTCGGCCAGTCATATGTATGTGCCACAATGTAGAAATAATTATGCAAAGCGTAAAATCGTATAACCTTGTTGTTTTTAAAAAGTTTTTATCAAACTTGTCAGATTTTTAAAATGTAAAATGTCAACTATATGATTGGAATTCAAAATTAATTCATCAAAAATATTTCCTGTTCTGAAACGAAGTCGATGTATGTCTTTATCGTGGGACTCCAATTCGGTCACTGTATTCTTCGTTGTACGGTAACATTTTTTGTGTAAGCATTCTGACCCAATTTTACTGAAATATGAATGGAAGCTTTTAGTGGAAAAAGTAATGAAACTCAGAAAATGAAATGTGCTCTTAGAAAGGCAAACTGAAAACTGCAAATGATGTTACATTTCTATAACACTCGTAGGTATTGCCCAAATAATGGATAGGATTTCATTTTTATATAAATTGAACCTATATTAATACGGAGAATCTGGGATCTAAGTCACCAACGTATTTGGATTTTCATTGTCAATCTTGATAAAAAAAAAGTAATCTAAAGAAAGAAGAATAAGGAAATCAAGTTAAGACTTTGAAGCGTTACATCAGTTTCGACGAGGTTATCAAGGATGCCCCTCCTCTATGGAACAGAAAGAGGTCAAACTAACAGATCGATGTCAATGGAGTGAAAATGGAAAATGAAACAGATGAGTCCATTGGCAAGGAACTATTAAAAAATATAGTGCACGTCCCTTTGTGGATATTTCCTAGCACGATATGTGTCTTTTCATAACTTTGAGAAGTCAAGGTTTTTCTCCTTAAAAGTAATGTGAATTTAAAGTGCATAAAGACTTTCAAGGAATTGAGATTGTCTCAACTTCACACCATGCTAGAACATTCCAATTACACATTATTGAAATGAACTTAATGTTTATGATAATTATATTTGTGTCAACTTAAACAATGTGAAATAATATCTAGTGCTCGATTTGAGATGGTTATAGAGTTCCAATGCTATAAAATTAAAAATAATGGCCTCTTTAAAATCATAGTGTATTAAGTAATGTCTTCTCTAGAACCATTAAATTTTCATACAAGTAAATAAAATTTCCCTGCGCTTAAATTTAATGACACATTTTAATAAAGCATTCGGAACAATATCAAAAATAATGATAAAAAACAATTTTGGCCTCGTTATGTCTTGTAACCGTTTGTTAGCTTAAGCAATCCTATATCCTTAAGCAGACGGGGATGGTGAATCCATCAATGCAAGGCAATTATTCCATGTCTCAATGCTCTTCGCTATAATTGTCGCTGGGTTTAGGTCCTTGAATAGTGGATTTTCAAGAGTCCTCTTTACTAATGCTGAGTGGCAAAATTTTCCCAACATAACAAGTTCACTGCAACACTTGTTAGAAATACTCCCTGTCTTGAAAATAGTCGTGAAAGCTTCTATAACGCAGGGCAAACCCATTTTAGTTTCACAATTATTTTCTTTAATAATCTGGTCGTTCTCCTTCGTAGCCATTACTACCATGCAACTTAAGAATAAAACCACTAGGACGAATAAACATTAATGCTTGCCATACTGCGCGAATCTCTTGTTACTAGTTAAATTTGGTTCGTAAAACAAATTTCGAACAAAATTTAGAGGCAAAAAACTGGCATTTATAGGAATTGTTATAACCACATTGGACTACAATACGTTACAATAAAAGAGAACATTCAATATTTCAATTTAATTACCATTAATTTTAATTACTACAAATCTAAATATTAATTCAAATACACGCATTTATACTTCCTTTTATAATTCTTAAATGGCATTAAACGGATCACGAAAATAAGGTTCAATAAAGATGTCGTACATGTGTTTCTGCATTGAAAGTGGGATTGAACTATGGCGTCCACTCCAAACAAAACACCAACACTATAATATGGTGGAAATAACAGATGCAAAAAGCAATGTGAGATATAGTACACTTGCATTACAGGCACTCATATTCGTTATGTGTGTCGTCTTATTTTACTAATTTTTTGTAGTTGTGCATGCAGCCGTTATGTTGATGGTTAAAAATTCACGTGTATCTCAAAATTGAATGAGCTATACCAGATTCCTCGGCCAGTCATATGTATGTGCCACAATGTAGAAATATTTATGCAAAGCGTAAAATCGTATAACCTTGTTGTTTTTAAAAAGTTTTTATCAAACTTGTCAGATTTTTAAAATGTAAAATGTCAACTATATGATTGGAATTCAAAATTAATTCATCAAAAATATTTCCTGTTCTGAAACGAAGTCGATGTATGTCTTTATCGTGGGACTCCAATTCGGTCACTGTATTCTTCGTTGTACGGTAACATTTTTTGTGTAAGCATTCTGACCCAATTTTACTGAAATATGAATGGAAGCTTTTAGTGGAAAAAGTAATGAAACTCAGAAAATGAAATGTGCTCTTAGAAAGGCAAACTGAAAACTGCAAATGATGTTACATTTCTATAACACTCGTAGGTATTGCCCAAATAATGGATAGGATTTCATTTTTATATAAATTGAACCTATATTAATACGGAGAATCTGGGATCTAAGTCACCAACGTATTTGGATTTTCATTGTCAATCTTGATAAAAAAAAGTAATCTAAAGAAAGAAGAATAAGGAAATCAAGTTAAGACTTTGAAGCGTTACATCAGTTTCGACGAGGTTATCAAGGATGCCCCTCCTCTATGGAACAGAAAGAGGTCAAACTAACAGATCGATGTCAATGGAGTGAAAATGGAAAACGAAACAGATGAGTCCATTGGCAAGGAACTATTAAAAAATATAGTGCACGTCCCTTTGTGGATATTTCCTAGCACGATATGTGTCTTTTCATAACTTTGAGAAGTCAAGGTTTTTCTCCTTAAAAGTAATGTGAATTTAAAGTGCATAAAGACTTTCAAGGAATTGAGATTGTCTCAACTTCACACCATGCTAGAACATTCCAATTACACATTATTGAAATGAACTTAATGTTTATGATAATTATATTTGTGTCAACTTAAACAATGTGAAATAATATCTAGTGCTCGATTTGAGATGGTTATAGAGTTCCAATGCTATAAAATTAAAAATAATGGCCTCTTTAAAATCATAGTGTATTAAGTAATGTCTTCTCTAGAACCATTAAATTTTCATACAAGTAAATAAAATTTCCCTGCGCTTAAATTTAATGACACATTTTAATAAAGCATTCGGAACAATATCAAAAATAATGATAAAAAACAATTTTGGCCTCGTTATGTCTTGTAACCGTTTGTTAGCTTAAGCAATCCTATATCCTTAAGCAGACGGGGATGGTGAATCCATCAATGCAAGGCAATTATTCCATGTCTCAATGCTCTTCGCTATAATTGTCGCTGGGTTTAGGTCCTTGAATAGTGGATTTTCAAGAGTCCTCTTTACTAATGCTGAGTGGCAAAATTTTCCCAACATAACAAGTTCACTGCAACACTTGTTAGAAATACTCCCTGTCTTGAAAATAGTCGTGAAAGCTTCTATAACGCAGGGCAAACCCATTTTAGTTTCACAATTATTTTCTTTAATAATCTGGTCGTTCTCCTTCGTAGCCATTACTACCATGCAACTTAAGAATAAAACCACTAGGACGGAATAAACATTAATGCTTGCCATACTGCGCGAATCTCTTGTTACTAGTTAAATTTGGTTCGTAAAACAAATTTCGAACAAAATTTAGAGGCAAAAAACTGGCATTTATAGGAATTGTTATAACCACATTGGACTACAATACGTTACAATAAAAGAGAACATTCAATATTTCAATTTAATTACCATTAATTTTAATTACTACAAATCTAAATATTAATTCAAATACACGCATTTATACTTCCTTTTATAATTCTTAAATGGCATTAAACGGATCACGAAAATAAGGTTCAATAAAGATGTCGTACATGTGTTTCTGCATTGAAAGTGGGATTGAACTATGGCGTCCACTCCAAACAAAACACCAACACTATAATATGGTGGAAATAACAGATGCAAAAAGCAATGTGAGATATAGTACACTTGCATTACAGGCACTCATATTCGTTATGTGTGTCGTCTTATTTTACTAATTTTTTGTAGTTGTGCATGCAGCCGTTATGTTGATGGTTAAAAATTCACGTGTATCTCAAAATTGAATGAGCTATACCAGATTCCTCGGCCAGTCATATGTATGTGCCACAATGTAGAAATATTTATGCAAAGCGTAAAATCGTATAACCTTGTTGTTTTTAAAAAGTTTTTATCAAACTTGTCAGATTTTTAAAATGTAAAATGTCAACTATATGATTGGAATTCAAAATTAATTCATCAAAAATATTTCCTGTTCTGAAACGAAGTCGATGTATGTCTTTATCGTGGGACTCCAATTCGGTCACTGTATTCTTCGTTGTACGGTAACATTTTTTGTGTAAGCATTCTGACCCAATTTTACTGAAATATGAATGGAAGCTTTTAGTGGAAAAAGTAATGAAACTCAGAAAATGAAATGTGCTCTTAGAAAGGCAAACTGAAAACTACAAATTATGTTACATTTCTATAACACTCGTAGGTATTGCCCAAATAATGGATAGGATTTCATTTTTATATAAATTGAACCTATATTAATACGGAGAATCTGGGATCTAAGTCACCAACGTATTTGGATTTTCATTGTCAATCTTGATAAAAAAAAAGTAATCTAAAGAAAGAAGAATAAGGAAATCAAGTTAAGACTTTGAAGCGTTACATCAATTTCGACGAGGTTATCAAGGATGCCCCTCCTCTATGGAACAGAAAGAGGTCAAACTAACAGATCGATGTCAATGGAGTGAAAATGGAAAATGAAACAGATGAGTCCATTGGCAAGGAACTATTAAAAAATATAGTGCACGTCCCTTTGTGGATATTTCCTAGCACGATATGTGTCTTTTCATAACTTTGAGAAGTCAAGGTTTTTCTCCTTAAAAGTAATGTGAATTTAAAGTGCATAAAGACTTTCAAGGAATTGAGATTGTCTCAACTTCACACCATGCTAGAACATTCCAATTACACATTATTGAAATGAACTTAATGTTTATGATAATTATATTTGTGTCAACTTAAACAATGTGAAATAATATCTAGTGCTCGATTTGAGATGGTTATAGAGTTCCAATGCTATAAAATTAAAAATAATGGCCTCTTTAAAATCATAGTGTATTAAGTAATGTCTTCTCTAGAACCATTAAATTTTCATACAAGTAAATAAAATTTCCCTGCGCTTAAATTTAATGACACATTTTAATAAAGCATTCGGAACAATATCAAAAATAATGATAAAAAACAATTTTGGCCTCGTTATGTCTTGTAACCGTTTGTTAGCTTAAGCAATCCTATATCCTTAAGCAGACGGGGATGGTGAATCCATCAATGCAAGGCAATTATTCCATGTCTCAATGCTCTTCGCTATAATTGTCGCTGGGTTTAGGTCCTTGAATAGTGGATTTTCAAGAGTCCTCTTTACTAATGCTGAGTGGCAAAATTTTCCCAACATAACAAGTTCACTGCAACACTTGTTAGAAATACTCCCTGTCTTGAAAATAGTCGTGAAAGCTTCTATAACGCAGGGCAAACCCATTTTAGTTTCACAATTATTTTCTTTAATAATCTGGTCGTTCTCCTTCGTAGCCATTACTACCATGCAACTTAAGAATAAAACCACTAGGACGAAATAAACATTAATGCTTGTCATACTGCGCGAATCTCTTGTTACTAGTTAAATTTGGTTCGTAAAACAAATTTCGAACAAAATTTAGAGGCAAAAAACTGGCATTTTTAGGAATTGTTATAACCACATTGGACTACAATACGTTACAATAAAAGAGAACATTGAATATTTCAATTTAATTACCATTAATTTTAATTACTACAAATCTAAATATTAATTCAAATACACGCATTTATACTTCCTTTTATAATTCTTAAATGGCATTAAACGGATCACGAAAATAAGGTTCAATAAAGATGTCGTACATGTGTTTCTGCATTGAAAGTGGGATTGAACTATGGCGTCCACTCCAAACAAAACACCAACACTATAATATGGTGGAAATAACAGATGCAAAAAGCAATGTGAGATATGGTATACTTGCATTACAGGCACTCATATTCGTTATGTGTGTCGTCTTATTTTACTAATTTTTTGTAGTTGTGCATGCAGCCGTTATGTTGATGGTTAAAAATTCACGTGTATCTCAAAATTGAATGAGCTATACCAGATTCCTCGGCCAGTCATATGTATGTGCCACAATGTAGAAATAATTATGCAAAGCGTAAAATCGTATAACCTTGTTGTTTTTAAAAAGTTTTTATCAAACTTGTCAGATTTTTAAAATGTAAAATGTCAACTATATGATTGGAATTCAAAATTAATTCATCAAAAATATTTCCTGTTCTGAAACGAAGTCGATGTATGTCTTTATCGTGGGACTCCAATTCAGTCACTGTATTCTTCGTTGTACGGTAACATTTTTTGTGTAAGCATTCTGACCCAATTTTACTGAAATATGAATGGAAGCTTTTAGTGGAAAAAGTAATGAAACTCAGAAAATGAAATGTGCTCTTAGAAAGGCAAACTGAAAACTGCAAATGATGTTACATTTCTATAACACTCGTAGGTATAGCCCAAATAATGGATAGGATTTCATTTTTATATAAATTGAACCTATATTAATACGGAGAATCTGGGATCTAAGTCACCAACGTATTTGGATTTTCATTGTCAATCTTGATAAAAAAAAGTAATCTAAAGAAAGAAGAATAAGGAAATCAAGTTAAGACTTTGAAGCGTTACATCAGTTTCGACGAGGTTATCAAGGATGCCCCTCCTCTATGGAACAGAAAGAGGTCAAACTAACAGATCGATGTCAATGGAGTGAAAATGGAAAACGAAACAGATGAGTCCATTGGCAAGGAACTATTAAAAAATATAGTGCACGTCCCTTTGTGGATATTTCCTAGCACGATATGTGTCTTTTCATAACTTTGAGAAGTCAAGGTTTTTCTCCTTAAAAGTAATGTGAATTTAAAGTGCATAAAGACTTTCAAGGAATTGAGATTGTCTCAACTTCACACCATGCTAGAACATTCCAATTACACATTATTGAAATGAACTTAATGTTTATGATAATTATATTTGTGTCAACTTAAACAATGTGAAATAATATCTAGTGCTCGATTTGAGATGGTTATAGAGTTCCAATGCTATAAAATTAAAAATAATGGCCTCTTTAAAATCATAGTGTATTAAGTAATGTCTTCTCTAGAACCATTAAATTTTCATACAAGTAAATAAAATTTCCCTGCGCTTAAATTTAATGACACATTTTAATAAAGCATTCGGAACAATATCAAAAATAATGATAAAAAACAATTTTGGCCTCGTTATGTCTTGTAACCGTTTGTTAGCTTAAGCAATCCTATATCCTTAAGCAGACGGGGATGGTGAATCCATCAATGCAAGGCAATTATTCCATGTCTCAATGCTCTTCGCTATAATTGTCGCTGGGTTTAGGTCCTTGAATAGTGGATTTTCAAGAGTCCTCTTTACTAATGCTGAGTGGCAAAATTTTCCCAACATAACAAGTTCACTGCAACACTTGTTAGAAATACTCCCTGTCTTGAAAATAGTCGTGAAAGCTTCTATAACGCAGGGCAAACCCATTTTAGTTTCACAATTATTTTCTTTAATAATCTGGTCGTTCTCCTTCGTAGCCATTACTACCATGCAACTTAAGAATAAAACCACTAGGACGAAATAAACATTAATGCTTGCCATACTGCGCGAATCTCTTGTTACTAGTTAAATTTGGTTCGTAAAACAAATTTCGAACAAAATTTAGAGGCAAAAAACTGGCATTTATAGGAATCGTTATAACCACATTGGACTACAATACGTTACAATAAAAGAGAACATTCAATATTTCAATTTAATTACCATTAATTTTAATTACTACAAATCTAAATATTAATTCAAATACACGCATTTATACTTCCTTTTATAATTCTTAAATGGCATTAAACGGATCACGAAAATAAGGTTCAATAAAGATGTCGTACATGTGTTTCTGCATTGAAAGTGGGATTGAACTATGGCGTCCACTCCAAACAAAACACCAACACTATAATATGGTGGAAATAACAGATGCAAAAAGCAATGTGAGATATGGTATACTTGCATTACAGGCACTCATATTCGTTATGTGTGTCGTCTTATTTTACTAATTTTTTGTAGTTGTGCATGCAGCCGTTATGTTGATGGTTAAAAATTCACGTGTATCTCAAAATTGAATGAGCTATACCAGATTCCTCGGCCAGTCATATGTATGTGCCACAATGTAGAAATAATTATGCAAAGCGTAAAATCGTATAACCTTGTTGTTTTTAAAAAGTTTTTATCAAACTTGTCAGATTTTTAAAATGTAAAATGTCAACTATATGATTGGAATTCAAAATTAATTCATCAAAAATATTTCCTGTTCTGAAACGAAGTCGATGTATGTCTTTATCGTGGGACTCCAATTCGGTCACTGTATTCTTCGTTGTACGGTAACATTTTTTGTGTAAGCATTCTGACCCAATTTTACTGAAATATGAATGGAAGCTTTTAGTGGAAAAAGTAATGAAACTCAGAAAATGAAATGTGCTCTTAGAAAGGCAAACTGAAAACTGCAAATGATGTTACATTTCTATAACACTCGTAGGTATAGCCCAAATAATGGATAGGATTTCATTTTTATATAAATTGAACCTATATTAATACGGAGAATCTGGGATCTAAGTCACCAACGTATTTGGATTTTCATTGTCAATCTTGATAAAAAAAAGTAATCTAAAGAAAGAAGAATAAGGAAATCAAGTTAAGACTTTGAAGCGTTACATCAGTTTCGACGAGGTTATCAAGGATGCCCCTCCTCTATGGAACAGAAAGAGGTCAAACTAACAGATCGATGTCAATGGAGTGAAAATGGAAAACGAAACAGATGAGTCCATTGGCAAGGAACTATTAAAAAATATAGTGCACGTCCCTTTGTGGATATTTCCTAGCACGATATGTGTCTTTTCATAACTTTGAGAAGTCAAGGTTTTTCTCCTTAAAAGTAATGTGAATTTAAAGTGCATAAAGACTTTCAAGGAATTGAGATTGTCTCAACTTCACACCATGCTAGAACATTCCAATTACACATTATTGAAATGAACTTAATGTTTATGATAATTATATTTGTGTCAACTTAAACAATGTGAAATAATATCTAGTGCTCGATTTGAGATGGTTATAGAGTTCCAATGCTATAAAATTAAAAATAATGGCCTCTTTAAAATCTTAGTGTATTAAGAATGGCTTCTTTAGAACCATTAAATTTTCATACAAGTAAATAAAATTTCCCTGGGCTTAAATTTAATGACACATTTTAATGAAGCATTCGGAACAATATAAAAAATAAAGACAAAAAACAATTTTGGCCTCGTTATGTCTTGTAACTGTTTGTTAGCTTAAGAAATCCTATATCCTTAAGCAGACAGGGATGGTGAATCCATCAATGCAAGGCAATTATTCCATGTCTCAATGCTCTTCGTTATATTTTTCATTGGGTTTAGGTCCTTGAATAGTGGATTTTCAAGAGTCCTCTTTACTAATGCTGAGTGGCAAAATTTTCCCAACATAACAAGTTCACTGCAACACTTGTTAGAAATACTCCCTGTCTTGAAAATAGCCGTGAAAGCTTCTATAACGCAGGGCAAACCCATTTTAGTGTCACAATTATTTTCTTTAATAATCTGGTCATTCTCCTTCGTAGCCATTACTACCATGCAAGTTAAGAATAAAACCACTAGGATGGAATAAACATTAATGCTCGCCATACTGCGCGAATCTCTTGTTACTAGTTAAATTTGGTTCGTAAAACAAATTTCGAACAAAATTTAGAGGCAAAAAACTGGCATTTATAGGAATTGTTATAACCAAATTGGACTACAATACGTTACAGTAAAAGAGAACATTCAATATTTCAATTTAATTACCACTAATTTTAATTACTACGAATCTAAATATTAATTCAATTACACACATTTATACTTCCCGTTATAATTCTTAAATGGCATTAAACGGATCACGAAAATAAGGTTCAATAAAGATGTCGTACATGTGTTTCAGGATTGAAAGTGGGATTGAACTATGACGTCCACTCCAAACAAAACACCAACACTATAATATGGTGGAAATAACATATGCAAAAAGCAATGTGAGATATAGTACACTTGCATTACAGGCACTCATATTCGTTATGTGTGTCGTCTTATTTTACTAATTTTTGCGTAGTTGTGCATGCAGCCATTATGTTGATGGTTAAAAATTCACGTGTATCTATAAATTGAATGAGCTATACCAGATTCCTCGGCCAGTCATATGTATGTGCCACAATGTAGAAATCATTATGCAAAGCGTAAAATCGTATAACCTTGTTGTTGTTAAAAAGTTTTTATCAAACTTGTCATATTTTTAAAATGTAAAATGTCAACTATATGATTGGAATTCAAAATTAATTCATCAAAAATATTTCCTGTTCTAAAACGAAGTCGATGTATGCCTTGATCGTGGGACCCCAATTCGGTCACTGTATTCTTCGTTGTACGTTAACATTTCTTGTGTAAGCATTCTGACCCAATTTTACTGAAATATGAATGGAAGCTTTTAGTGGAAAAAGTAATGAAACTCAGAAAATGAAATGTGCTCTTAGAAAGGCAAACTGAAAACTGCAAATGATGTTACATTTCTATAACACTCGTAGGTATTGCCCAAATAATGGATAGGATTTCGTTTTTATATAAATTGAACCTATATTAATAGGGAGAATGTGGGATCTAAGTCACCAACATAATTTGATTTTCTTTGTCAATCCTGATAAAAAAAAAATTAATCTAAAGAAAGAAGAATAAGGAAATCAAGTTAAGACTTTGAAGCGTTACATCAATTTCGACGAGGATATCAAGGATGCCCCTCCTCTATGGAACAGAAAGTGGTCAAACTAACAGATCGATGTCAATGGAGTGAAAATGGAAAACGAAACAGATGAGTCCATAGGCAAGGAACTATTAAAAATTATAGTGCACGTCCCTTTGTGGATATTTCCTAGCACGATATGTGTCTTTTCATAACTTTGAGAAGTCAAGGTTTTTCTCCTTAAAAGTAATGTGAATTTAAAGTGTATAAAGACTTTCAAGGAATTGAGATTGTTTCAACTTCACACCATGCCAGAACATTCCAATTACACATTATTGAAGTGAACTTAATGTTTATAATAATTATATTTTTGTAAACTTAAACAATGTGAAATAATATCTAGTTCTTGATTTGAGATGGTTATAGAGTTCCAATGCCATAAAATTAAAAATAATGGCGGCTGTAAAATCATAGTGTATTAAGTAATGGCTTCTCTAGAACCATTAAATTTTCATACAAGTAAAGAAAATTTCCCTGTGCTTAAATTTAATGACAAATTTTAATGAAGCATTCAGAACAATATCAAAAATAAAGACAAAAAACAATTTTGGCCTCGTTATGTCTTGTAACCGTTTGTTAGCTTAAGCAATCCTATATCCTTAAGCAGACGGGGATGGTGAATCGATCAATGCAAGGCAATTATTCCATGTCTGAATGCTCTTCGCTATAATTGTCGCTGGGTTTAGGTCCTTGAATAGTGGATTTTCAAGAGTCCTCTTTACTAATGCTGAGTGGCAAAATTTTCCCAACACAACAAGTTCATTGCAACACTTGTTAGAAATACTCCCTGTCTTGAAAATAGCCGTGAAAGCTTCTATAACGCAGGGTAAACCCATTTTAGTTTCACAATTATTTTCTTTAATAATCTGGTCGTTCTCCTTCGTAGCCATTACTACCATACAAGTTAAGAATAAGACCACTAGGACGGAATAAACATTAATGCTTGCCATACTGCGCGAATCTCTTGTTACTAGTTAAATTTGGTTCGTAAAACAAATTTCGAACAAAATTTAGAGGCAAAAAACTGGCATTTATAGGAATTGTTATAGCCACATTGGACTACAATACGTTACAATAAAAGAGAACATTGAATATTTCAATTTAATTACCATTAATTTTAATTACTACAAATCTAAATATTAATTCAAATACACGCATTTATACATCCCTTTATAATTCTTAAATGGCATTAAACGGATCACGAAAATAAGGTTCAATAAAGATGTCGTACATGTGTTTCTGCATTGAAAGTGGGATTGAACTATGATGTCCACTCCAAACAAAACACCAACACTATAATATGGTGGAAATAACATATGCAAAAAGCAATGTGAGATATAGTACACTTGCATTACAGGCACACATATTCGTCATGTGTGTCGTCTTATTTTACTAATTTTTTTGTAGTTGTGCATGCAGCTGTTATGTTGATGGTAAAAAATTCAAGTCTATCTATAAATTGAATGAGTTATACTAGATTCCTCGGCCAGTCATATGTATGTGCTACAATGTAGAAATAATTATGCAAATCGTAAAATCGTATAACCTTCTTGTTGTTAAAAAGTTTTTATCAAACTTGTCATATTTTGAAAATGTAAAATGTCAATTATATGACTGGAATTCAAAATTAATTCATCAAAAATATTTCCTGTTCTGAAACAAAGTCGATGTATGTCTTTATCGTGGGACTCCAATTCAGTCACTTTATTCTTCGTTGTACGTTAACATTTTTTGTGTAAGCATTCTGACCCAATTTTACTGAAATATGAATGGAAGCTTTTAGTGGAAAAAGTAATGAAACTCAGAAAATGAAATGTGCTCTTAGAAAGGCAAACTGAAAACTGCAAATGATGTTACATTTCTATAACACTCGTAGGTATTGCCCAAATAATGGATAGGATTTCGTTTTTATATAAATTGAACCTATATTAATAGGGAGAATGTGGGATCTAAGTCACAAACATATTTGGATTTTCATTCTCAATCCTGATAAAAAAAATTAATCTAAAGAAAGAAGAATAAGGAAATCAAGTTAAGGCTTTGAAGCGTTACATCAGTTTCGACGAGGATATCAAGGATGCCCCTCCTCTATGGAGCAGAAAGAGGTCAAACTAACAGATCGATGTCAATGGAGTGAAAATGGAAAACGAAACAGATGAGTGCATAGGCAAGGAACTATTAAAAATTATAGTGCACGTCCCTTTATGGATATTTCCTAGCACGATATGTGTCTTTTCATAACTTTGAGAAGTCAAGGTTTTTGTCCTTAAAAGTAATGTGAATTTAGAGTGTATAAAGACTTTCAAGGAATTGAGATTGTTTCAACTTCACACCATGCTAGAACATTCCAATTACACATTATTGAAATGAACTTAATGTTTATAATAATTATATTTGTGTCAACTTAAACAATGTGAAATAATATCTAGTGCTCGATTTGAAATGGTTATAGAGTTCCAATGCTATAAAATTAAAAATAATGGCCTATTTAAAATCATAGTGTATTAAGTAATGGCTTCTCTAGAACCATTAAATTTTCATGCAAGTAAAGAAAATTTCCCTGGGCTTAAATTTAATGACACATTTTAATGAAGCATTCAGAACAATATCAAAAATAAAGACAAAAAACAATTTTGGCCTCATTATGTCTTGTAACCGTTTGTTAGCTTAAGCAATCCTATATCCTTAAGCAGACGGGGATGGTGAATCGATCAATGCAAGGCAATTATTCCATGTCTCAATGCTCTTTGCTATAATTGTCACTAGTTAAATTTAATTAGTAATGGTTCGTAAAATTAATTTCGGACAAAATTTAGAGGCAAAAAAACTGGCATTTATACGAATTGTTATAACCACATTGGACTACAATACGTTACAATAAAAGAGAACCTTCAATATTTCAATTTAATTACCAATAATTTTAATTACTAAAAATCTAAATACTAATTCAAGTACACGCATTTATACTCCCCTTTATAATTCTTAAATGGCATTAAACGGATCACGAAAATAAGGTTCAATAAAGATGTCGTACATGTGTTTCTGCATTGAAAGTGGGGTTGAACTATGACGTCCACTCCAAACAAAACACCAAAACTATAATATGGTGGAAATAACAGATGCAAAAAGCAATGTGAGATATAGTACACTTGCATTACAGGCACTCATATTCATTACGTGTGTCATCCTATTTTACTAATTTTTTTGTAGGTGTGCATGCAGCTGTTATGTTGATGGTTAAAAATTCACGAGTATCTCAAAATTGAATGAGCTATACCAAATTCGTCGGCCAGTCATATGTATGTGCCACAATGTAGAAATAATTATGCGAAACATAAAATCGTATAACCTTTTTGTTGTTAAAGAGTTTTTATCAAAGTTGTCATATTTTTAAAATGTAAAATGTCAACTATATGATTGGAATTCAAAATTAATTCATCAAAAATATTTCCTGTTCTGAAACGAAGTCGATGTATGCCTTTATCGTGGGACTCCAATTCGGTCATTGTATTCTTCATTGTACGTTAATATTTTTTGTGTAAGCATTCTGACCCAATTTTACTGAAATATGAATGGAAGCTTTTACTGGAAAAAGTAATGAAGCTCGGAATATGAAATGTGCTCTTGGAAAGTCAAATTGGAAACAACAAATGATGTTACATTTATATAACACTAGTAGGTTGATACTCGCGATATTAAGTAATAAAATTTATAAAAACAGATCACACCAAAAACTAACTAATTTCATGATTTAAAGGCAAGCGCACCTATCGAACAGTAGTATAGTTTAGGGCAAGACCGAGTTATCGTACCCAAGGGAACCAAAAGTACTAGTACTCACTTCCTTTCTATTATCTAACCTAAAAGTAAAAGAGGTTTGTATAAAACTAATTCTAAAACTAAACTAAAAGTGCACAAAAAGTAAAGTGGGGAAAGACTTTTGGAAAAGCTAATTAATATGGGCAATGCTCAAGGGAGAATCCACCTAGACTTCAGTTGTTATTAACTTCTTGAACTAGATGATTTCTTCACTTGACTTGATCTGTAGAGATCCCTAACCTATGTTAATACCTTCGTCGAGGATAAGAACAACTAATCCTAGGTGGTTAACTAAAGTATATTAATTAACACCCCTAGGTTGCATTAATTCGATCTATGGATCCCCTTATTAGGTTTGACCCTAATCCGACAGATTTATGTCGCCCTATGTCTAAGGTTGCATGCAACTCCGCTGAATTATGGTAGATCTACTCTTAAAATAGGGACTTTTGCTCCTCTGCCTAAGCACATCAGTTTCTTAACTTAATACCTAGGATTATTAAACCAAGAATTAAGAACACATAATTAAGAACAATTCAAGTATTTATCATATAATTCAAGAATAAATAATAACAAGATCTGTCTTAGGTTTCATCCCCCTTAAGTATTTGTGAGGTTTAGTTCATAATTAATAAAGAAAACATTTCAGAAGAAATAATATAACAAAACATAAAGAACCTGAAAACCCCTAAAGGAATTTAGAGAGATCCTCTGTCTTGATATAGAATTCTGGCTTCTGGGATGAATCAATCGGCTTCCCTTGGAGTAATTCCTTACTTTCACTTCTTGTGTTGGCAGAATTATGGTGCTCCTTTTTGGGAGAAAAGAGTACACCCTTAGAGTTGCCTCCTAGGGTCTTTATATAGAGCTTTGGGATGCCTTTCTTAGCTTTTAAGTATCCAAATCCGAGTGAAATTGCACTTCCTCATGACAGGGACACGCCCGTGTGCCACACCCGTGTGGTTTCAATAAGGGCCGTGTTCAAGCCTGTTGAGGTGGCACGACCGTGTAGCCTGGCCATGCTTGTTGGGGCTGGGCCATGTTGGACCTCATGTGGCACGGCCGTGTGGTGATTCCTTGGGCCGTGTCGTTTTCACACTTTGGCCAATTTTCTTCATTTTTGGTCTGTTTTTCATTCTTTTCTCTTCCCTATGCACTCCTGATTATACAACATGACATAGAAGGGTTAAGAGCACCAATTCTCACAAAATTAATAATAATTCATCCAGAAATTAGGCTAAACATGAGGTAAAAATATGTATAATTTATCATTTATCAAAAACCCCCACACTTAAGCCTTTGATTGTCCTCAAGCAAAATCTCAATCCCTAATTAAGAATCATTCTTCTCAACTTATAATCTTTATCAATAATGTTTCAAACTAATCCACAGGTAATCATACAATGAAATTTCAATCAAAAGAACATTAAAGACTCAATCACTCTAAGTTGAGAATTTTATCATTGAAACATAAGTTTTCTCCCTTCTCCTAAGTAATTATCTCTCCATCTTAATTAAGAGGAGTTGACATCCTCACTAAAGATTCACTCTATCCACTCGAAGTGTTTAGGGTTCAAGAATTAAGCACTCTCTAGTCAATCTGAAAAGCTATTACCATAGGCTTGCAAGAGAATCACATCTCCACCACTATAGATTGAAATGACACATCGATCAAAAGGTCTTATAATGGTTGTAATAGGGCTTGGTTAGGGGTGTTGTCACAGGCTGCAAAAGAGGGTTAGAATCGAGATTGAACTGAATATTTATCTAGCTAGAAAATCTCTATCACTGGAACATATTTCTAAAGCTAATTCTTATGATAACATCATTTTCGCCTTGGTAGCCTTAAAATAGAAATATGCAAAAACTATTTGAACTATTACAGATTACAACTAAATTAATACAAAGGTTTTTTTTTTAAGAACAATTCAAATATAATACAATAAATTTTATAGTCTGGGAAGGAGAATACAGCTAGATGAAAATTTCAACTCAAATCTCGACAAAAATAGGGATCAAAATAATTGAATTGAATTTAACAAAAAATAGGTGAAAGGTTAATATTAGAGGTAAGTCAAAGAAAAGGTTGTTAGGCTCAATGGGGTTCACTAGGGGTTAATTTATGGAGGTAGGCTTTTGTGGAGTAAGTGGGTTAAATCCTAGTTGCCTTTATCATTTTGGTATATCAAATCAATGATGTGGTCTCGACATGTATAATCGAAGCAAGTTCTAGAATAACAAATCAGTATTGACTCACTCAAAGCAAAAATAAAAGTGAGCACGAAAGAATGTATGCTCAAAAGGCTCAAAAATCTCACTAGAATTATGTCTTTTGATGTCAATCCTGCGAATTTCAAATCTCAAGATAACACTTAGAATTAAGGAAAATAACTTATGAAAAAAATGGAGTTCTCAAAAATGTCAACTTATCATGCTTGATTCCCTAATGTTTTAAAGTTTGAATAATCAAAGTACAAGCACTTATGTCTTAATTCTCAACTTATCAATAGAAATTATAAATCAATTAGAATTAATTCCTATTAGGAGACTGAAGATAAAGCAGATTTGAGAACAATGCAAAAAGTTAAAGAAAATTTCAGGGATTTCACAGATAATATAAAGATTTAAAGTAAGTTTCCCCCTCACACTTAAGATGTACATTGCCTTCAATGTACAAAGATACATAAATAGCAAGAGAAGCATCATATTATAAGATAGGGAGAGAATTGAAACTCCTTGAATTTAGGATGAATTTGTGAGATAGAAATTGGAAAAGTCGGCAGTTGTGGCAGGGTGTTCCCATTTCCATTCGAATATGAGCTGTAGAGCTCCCTTTTTGAAACTGCGAAAATATTAATTAGTCGTGGGAATTTTGGATTAATAAGGATTACTCGTTAGGGGTTGGCCGATATGAAAAGGAAATAAAATAAAATAAAGTTCTAAAAATACGGATATACAAATAATGAAAAATAAAAAGATAAAATGAACTAAAAATAAAAAGAAATGTAAAAAGGAAAATAAAGGAGAAGAAGTTAGAAGGTGAAAATAGAGATTAGTTTTAAAATAAAAGTTAAGAAAAAATTAAAGTTAAGAGGAATAGAAGTCTCTAATTCTCAGATGGATCACACGGTGGCGGTGGGGAAGTGATGTGAAGGTGCTGGCATCGGGATAGGCGCTCAGATATGTCAGCATAGGTGGTTGTTGCATGAGATGGGCCAAGGGGGTGGTGGCTCAATAGGTGCATCCTCCTCTTGTGGTGGTGGTGGGACATCATCAGGAATGTCCTCAGGATCCTCGCTCTACTGGATGAGGCGATACTGGAAGGGTTGCCTCCTGGCCCCCGCTCGATCATCTTCATGTGGTGCATAATCTCGATGCCCTGAGGAGACATCTAGCCGATAAGTGTATAGGAGGATGTCTGGGCTGAACTGTTGAGGAGCCCAAAGTGACGGGCCAAGCATGTAATGTATGGGCCCATGGATATGATGCCTCTACGATGACGCTCGGTCTGGTGCTGCATGGCGTGCGAGATAAAGTAGGCGAGGTCAATGGGGTATGCATTCGCCATGCTCCATAGAAAATAGGCATCATGGGTGTTGACAACGCCCGTGCTCTCCCATCTACCTGTCAAAGTATGTGCAAGAAGAGCGTGAAGGTACCTCAATGTCGGGGGGAGGGCAGTCGCCTTCATGCAACTAGGGTTGTAAGAGGGGTAGCCGGGGGCGATGTTTCGCCAACAATCTACGGGTTTTAGGTGGATGTGTCGAACAAGTGTAGGGAAGTCATCCTCTACCATGAATTGCTCTGTGTAAAGGCTGAGAGCTGAGCCGAACTCTAGTACGCTGAGGTGGCGTACACGACCTCCTAATTGATATTGCATCGTGCCGGGATCGTCAAACTGGCTCATGAAGGTCTGCAAATGGAAAGTGGAGTAGAACTCTAGAGTGAGTTCAAGGTATGTGGGCTCTATGATCTGGAAGAACTGCTCCCAAGGATCCGTCATTAGTAGGGCCTGGACCTCATCCACTAGGTGTATTTGCTCGAGGGCGGCCCAATCTATGCATCGGCCAGTGGTTAGATTGCGAGCTTGAAGTATTTCATATTGCTCCTCCTGGAAGGCTTACGAAAAATGGAGGAAAGGATGGCCGTTCTCAGGAATGGGTTACAAGGACGAACCACCGAGTCCCTTGCGTTTCTTTGAAGCAGGGACGGCAGCTTTTTTACCGCGCGATGATGACATGATGCCTAAAAATATAAACATTAGTCCTAAAGATTGGAATTAAATTGAATTAGAAATTATATATAATAAATAAATATGCAGATTAGAATAAAATGGGGACTAACCTAAATAATATGGATTATCCATCCTAATGTGATATTAAAAGTAGGCAATATGAGTATGTATTTATACTAAATGCATAAGAAAAATGGCAATCAAGTGTGATGTTAAGTGGCATGCAATCATGAAATGTTTTATACTATTCTAGATTATTCATCCTAGTGTAACTAATTCCATGCTTGAATTAATTCTAAATCATAATAAAGATAAATAAATAAAATAGATTAGTAAAAATTAAAGAGAAAAATGAGGGAAATAGAACCAAATGGGAGATGTGCACGATCATGGGGGAGGTTCCAAACGGTCGTGGGGAGCTTTGCACGGGCGTGGGATAGTCCTTTACGAGCATGGTGGTCCTTTGAGGGTCGGAAGCGGCGTTTATGGTGGTTGGGAAAGAGTTTGGTGAGAGGATTTAGGGTTTAAGTGGAGGAGAAAGTGAATAGTGACCCCTTATTTATAGTTTTTAGGTCACACGGGCATGGCACACGCCCGTGTGACTTGGGTTTTGCCTGTGTGATTTGAATTCAATGGTTTTGTGCGCCTGGTCCGATGTACACGCTCGTGTTGGCCATCTCGCACGGCCGTTTGCAATCGTGTTCTCTTTTCACAGTCTGTGTGAGCGATCGCACGGCCATTTGCGATCGGTTATTCGTTAATCACATGGTCATGTAGGTCGTCACACGACCGTGTCTAATTTGACAGTGTTGGCCACGGTCTGGGGACACGGGCATGTGGTTTTGTGTAAGCCCATGTCTAAGTTGAAAGGTTTGCCACGGCCATGTCGCACGGCCGTGTCGATTTGTTGGTAGCCCGTGTTTTTGGGAAAATTGTGCTCTATTTACACACGGCCTGGGTGCACGACCGTGTCTCTGTTTTAAGTGTTCACACGGCCTTGGACACGCCCGTGGGCATGGCCGTGTGGTCCTAAATTTCTACATTTAAAAAGGGTTAGTTGATGCATAAAAAATACTAAAATTAAAAAAAGAAAAGAAAAGTTACTAAGTTAGTGCTCGGGTTGCCTCCCGAGAAGCGCTTATTTAGAGTCTAAGCTCGAATCTACCTGGATGTATCACGAAGGGATTTCGTGGAGCTGAAGCCCCTCCCTGTTATCTTTAAAATTCTCACCTCTGTAGTGTTTAAGCCTATGGCTGTTTACCTTAAACATACGATGGTTAGGGTGAGTTACCTCAATTGTGCTGTATGGAAAGGCAGTTTGAATAGTGAATGGACCTGACCATATTGACTTGAGTTTTCTGGGAAATAGTCTCAGCTTTGAGTTGTAGAGTAAGACAAGATCACCCGTTTTGAACAGCTTAGGTTGTTTCAATCATTTGTCATGACGTCGCTTCATGTCTTCCTTATATAGTCATGAGCTTTCGTAGGCATTGCAAAGCCATTCATCTAGTTCATTTAACTGCATTAATCTTTTCTCACCTGCAAGCTTAAAATCAAGGTTTAAAAATTTGATAGCCTAGAATGCTTCCTGTTCAAGTTCAAATGGCAGATGATAACTTTTTCCGTAGACAAGTTTATAGGGAGATGTACCTATGGGTGTTTTAAAAGCAGTTCTATAGGCCCATAAAGCATGATCTATCTTTCTTGACCAATCTTTTCTATTTGTTTCTATTGTTTTTTCTAAGATGCGTTTTAGTTCCCTATTTGTTACTTCGACTTGGCCACTGGTTTGTGGGTGATACGGGGTAGCTGTTCTATGGTGTACCCCATACCTTTTTAAAACTTTTTCAAATTGGGCATTGCAAAAATGGGTGCCCCTATCACTAATAATTATCCTAGGTGTTCCAAATCGAGAGAAAAGTTTCTTCAAAAATCGTACTACCATTCTAGCATCATTAGTAGGTAAGGCTTGGGCTTCCACCCATTTTGACATATAATCTACTGCTACTAGGATGTATTTATTCCCAAATGAAGTAGGGAATGGACCCATGAAATCAATACCCCATACATCAAATATTTTGCATGAAAGTATATAGCTCTGAGGCATTTCATTATGTTGAGAAATATTTCCTGTTCTTTGGCATTTATCACAAGAGGTCACATACCTGTTGGCATCCCTAAAATTTGTAGGCCAGTAAAAGCCTGATTCGAGTACCTTATGAGTAGTTCTAACTCCTGTGATGTCCTCCTATGGGTCCTGAATGACAGTGATTTAAAACCTGATATGCTTCTGTTTCAGCAACGCATCTTCAAATAACCTGATCTGCACAAATTCGAAAAAGAAAAGGATCCTCCCAAAAGTAGTTTTTCACATCAGCGAAGAATCGCTTCTTTTGCTGATGGGTCAGCCCTTTTGGGGTTATGTTAGCTACTAAATAATTTACAAAATCAACAAACCAAGGAACTGCTGCATCTGCTAAGGCTAAGAGTTGTTCTTTAGGAAACAAGTCGTTTATTTTATCGAGGTACTTGGGTTGTGTGTTTTCTAGTCTTGAAAGGTGATCTACTGCCAAGTTTTCAACTCCTTTCTTGTCCTTTATTTCTAAATCGAATTCCTGTAACAATAGAATCCATCTTATTAATCGAGGTTTTGCATCAGTTTTAGATAAAAGGTAGTGAAGAGCAGAATGATCAGTATAAACAGTGACTTTTGACAAAATCAAATAAGATCTGAATTTGTCAAATGCAAAAATAATGGCTAGCAATTCTTTTTCTATGGTAGTATAATTTGCTTAAGTGGTTGTCAAAGTTCTGCTAGCATAATAAATCGGTTGGAAGTGCTTGTCTCTTCGCTGTCCCAAAACTGCACCTACTGCAAAATCACTTGCATCGCATATTAGTTCAAAAGGTAGATTCCAATCAGGTGAAATCATAATCGGGGCATTGACTAACTTTTCCTTAAGAGTGTTAAAAGATTCTAGACATTCTTGGTCAGAGTTGAAATGCACGTCTTTTTCTAGTAATTTTGTTAAAAGCTTAGCTATTTTAGAAAAATCTTTAATAAATCTACGATAAAAACCGGCATGTCCTAAAAAGCTTCTTATAGCCTTAACCGAATTAGGTGGAGGTAATTTTTCAATGATTTCAAATTTTGCTTTATCTGCCTCTATCCCTTGACTAGAAATTTTATGTCCTAATACAATACCCTCTTGAACCATAAAGTGGCATTTTTCCCAGTTTAGCACTAAATTTGTCTCTTCAGTTCTTATCAACACAAGTTTTAAATTATTAAGACAAAGTTGGAAAGAATTACCGAAAACTGAAAAATCATCCATAAATACCTCCATGATGTCTTCCACAAATTCATTGAAGATAGCTATCATGCATCGGTAAAAAGTAGCAGGAGCGTTGCATAAACCAAAAGGCATTCTACGATAAGCAAACGTACCGTATGGACATCTGAATATCCTTTTCTCCTGATCTTTTGGAGCTATCGGGATTTGAAAGTAACCAGAGAGGCCATCTAGGAAACAATAATACATATGACCTGATAATCTTTCCAACATCTGATCAATAAAAGGTAAGGGAAAATGATCTTTTCGAGTTGCATCATTCAGCTTTCTATAGTCAATGCAAACTCTCCATACAGTGACTGTTCTTGTAGGTATTGCCTCTTTTTTGTCATTAGACATCACGGTCATGCCTCCCTTTTTAGGAACAACCTGCATAGGACTTACCCAAGAACTATCAGAAATAGGATAAATAATGCCTGCATCTAGAAGTTTAATTACCTCGGCTTTTACGACTTCCTTCATGTTGGGATTCAATCGTCTCTGAGCTTGCACCGATGGTTTATATCCATCTTCCATTAAATTTTTGTGGGTACAAAAAGAAGGATTAATTCCCTTAATATCTAAAATTTTCCAAGCTATAGCCTGCTTGTGCTTTCTTAACACGTGGAGTAATTCTTCTTTTTCTGCAATGCTCAAAACTGATGCGATAATATCTGGTAAAGTTGAATCTTTCCCTAAAAAGGCATATTGTAAACGATCTGGCAGTGGTTTTAACTCTAATTTAGGGGGTTCATCAATGGAAAGTTTCTGTCTC
Source organism: Gossypium stocksii (assembly GCA_020496765.1). Lineage (NCBI taxonomy): Eukaryota > Viridiplantae > Streptophyta > Magnoliopsida > Malvales > Malvaceae > Gossypium > Gossypium stocksii. The sequence goes on along the minus strand of JAIQCV010000108.1, from coordinate 106,929 downwards.
AACTCATCATTCATCTTTATACTTTCATAACTTATGTGTCTTGTGATAATTTCATTAGAGTCTAACTCCTTTCTTACTTCCTCAACTTTAGTGGTGGCTTCATCTTCCCCCCCACCTTGAACAAGACACAGTTCCAACATGTCTGCGAGAGAAAGTTCCTGAAAATTATCTTGAACAAAGTAATCAATAATATCAACAAAATAACAGGAATCATCTTGTTATTTAGAAAATCTCATGGCATCATAGATTTTAAAAACGACTTCTTCCTCACCAACTCTAAGTACTAATTTACCATCCCCTACATCAATAATAGCTCTAGCAGTGGCTAAGAATGGACGTCCCAAAATTAAAGGCACCTCAATATCCTCATCCATGTCAAGCACAACAAAATCAACAGGGAATATAAATTTATCTACCTTTACTAGCACATCTTCTATGATTCCCCTAGGATATTTAACAAATCTATCAGCTAGTTGAATACTCATCCTAGTGGGCTTTGGTTCCCCTAGACCTAGTTGCTTGAACATTTTGTAAGGCATGACATTAATGCTAGCACCTAAATTAGCTAATGCTTTATCAATAAGTAAACTACCAATTAAACAAGGAATAGTAAAACTCCCTGGATCTTTCAGTTTTGCTGGCAGTTTATTTTGGAGAATAGCTGAGCATTCCTCGTTGAGTTCCACTGTGGCTAATTCTTCCAACTTCCTTTTATTTGTCAGAAGTTCTTTAAGGAACTTCGTGTACTTCGGCATCTGTGAAATTGCTTCAACAAAAGGTAAGTTAATGTGTAATTGTTTAAAAAGTGCAAGAAATTTATCGAATTAAGCGTCTGTACGGTCTTTCTTCAACTTTGCCGGGTATGGAATAGCTGGTTTGTATTCCTTGAGTGCTGGTGGAGTGTTTTCCTGGTGTTCCTCTACCTTGTCTTTTGGAGATTCTTGAACAGACTTCTTTTCTAGTTCAGCTAGTACTTTCCCATCTCTTTAAGTAATTGCTTTGACATGCTCTCTGGGATTTGGCTCAGTGTTACTGGGGAGTCCACCTTGTGGTCTCTCTGAAATTAATTTTGCAAGTTGACCGATTTGATTCTCAAGCCCTTGAATTGATGCTTGTTGGTTTTTAGTGCCGTTTTAGTGTTTTGAAAACAGGTTTCTGATGTGGCCATAAATTTGGTGAACATCTCTTCAAGATTCAGCTTTTTCTCTTGTTGTGGTGGTGGCTACTGAAATCCCGGGGGAGGCTGTTGTCTTTGATTTCCTTGTCCTCCCAATGAAAAATTGGGGTGATTTCTCCAACCTGCATTGTAAGTATTATTGTAAAGGTTATTTTGAGGTCCAGAATTGTTACCCATACAGTTGGCTTGCTCAGTTTCTATGCTATGTCCATAAGATGAATAGTCCGGATTGAACATATTTCCTGGGGTTGTGTCGCACTGCATCACTGGTTGTGCCTGCGTAGAACCAACAAAATTATCAAACTTTTTATTTAAAAGTTCTACTTGGTTAGTAAGCATAGTGACAGCATCAATATTATAAACTCATGCAGCTTTTGTCGGTTTTGTCCTCATGACTTGCCACTGATAGTTATTCAGTGACATCTCTTCAATAAATGCATAAGCTGCTTCGGGTGTTTATTGTTGATTGTTCCTCCTGCAGCTGCATTGATCATTTGCCTTGTTGAAGGATTCAAACCATTGTGAAAGGTTTGAACATGTAGCCACAAAGGTAATCCAAGATGAGGGCACCTTCTTAAAAGATCTTTGTATCTCTCCCAGGAATCGTAAAGTGTTTCTAAATCCATCTGCACAAAAGAAGAGATGTCGTTTCGTAATATAGCTATTTTAGCTGGAGGAAATTATTTAAGTAAAAATTTTTTGGTCATCTGTTCCCATGTAGTGATTAAGCCTCGTGGTAAAAAATTTAACCATTGTTTAGCTTTATTTCTCAAAGAGAATGGAAATAGCCTTAGACGAATGGCATCATCAGAAACGCCATTAATTTTAAAAGTATCACAAAGTTCCAAAAAATTGGCTATGTGTGAATTTGGATCTTCATCTTGTAAACCATCAAACTGCACCAATTGCTGTATCATCTGAATAGTGTTAGGTTTTAATTAAAAATTATTAGCAACAATGGCAGGTCTAATAATACTAGTTTGAGTACCAGCCAAACTAGGTTTAGCAAAATCATACATAGTGCGAGGGGCTGCATCTTAATTCACTAGTTGCGCGGCTATTGCGGGAGGTGGTGGAATGTTTTGGTTTGCTTCCATCTCTTCTGTAGGTTCTGGCCCTTGTTCTTGATCTTGTTCTGGATAATGTAGGCTTCGTCTGATCTCTCTGCGAGTTCTGCGAACTGTCGCTTCTAAGTCTTTGTCAAAAAGTAATGGCCCTGCTGGGTTGTTTCTAGTCATAAACTAGAAATACCTAGAAGGAAAAAGCAAAGAAAATTAAAATAGAATAAAAATAAAAATAAAAATAAAAATAAAAATAAAAATAAAAATAAAAATAAATAAAAATCGAAAATAAATAAATATGGTAATGGCTAAAGTAATAGAAATTGAGTTTTTGTAATATTTTAGTTCCCCGGCAACGGCGCCCAAAACTTGATACTCGCGATATTAAGAAATAAAATTTATAAAAATTGATCACACCAAAAACTAACTAATATCACGATTTAAAGGCAAGCGCACCTATCGAACAGTAGAATAGTTTAGCGGCAAGACCGAGTTATCATACCCAAGGGAACCAAAAGTACTAGTGCTCACTTCCTTTCTATTATCTAACCTAAAAGTAAAAAAGGTTTGTATAAAACTAATTCTAAAATTAACTAAAAGTGCACAAAAAATAAAGTGGGAAAAGACTTTTGGAAAAGCTAATTAATATGGGCAATACTCAAGGGAGAATCCACCTAGACTTCACTTGTTACTAACTTCTTGAACTAGACAATTTCTTCACTTGACTTGATCCATAGAGATCCCTAACATTTGTTAATACCTCCGTCAAAGATAAGAACAACTAATCCTAGGTGGTTAACTAAAGTTTCTTTATTAATTAATACCCCTAGGTTGCACTAATTCGATCTATGGATCCCCCTATTAGGTTTGACCCTAATCTGGCAGATTTATGTCGCCCTATGTATAGGGTTGCATGCAACTCCACTTAATTATGGTAGATCTACTCTTAAAACAAGGACTTTTGCTCCTCTGCCTAAGCACATCAGTTTCTTGACTTAATACCTAGGATTATTAAACCAAGAATTAAGAACACATAATTAAGAACAATTCAAGTATTTATCATATAATTCAAGAATAAATAATAACAAGATCTGTCTTAGGTTTCATCCCCCTCAAGTATTTAAGAGGTTTAGTTCATAATTAATAAAGAAAACATCTCAAAAGAAATAAGATAACAAAACATAAAGAACCCAAAAACCCTAGAAGGAATTTAGGGAGATCCTCTGTCTTGACGTAGAATTCTGGCTTCTGGGATGAATCAATCGGCTTCCCTTGGAGTAATTCCTTGCCTTCACTCCTTGTGTTGGCAGAATTATAGAGCTCCTTTTTGGGAGAAAAGAGTACACCCTTAGAGTTGCCTCTTAGGGTCTTTATATAGAGCTTTCGGATGCCTTTCTTAGCCTTTAAGTATCCAAATCCGAGTGAAATTGCAGTTCCTCATGACAGGGACACGCCCGTGTGCCACGCCCGTGTGGTTTCGATAAGGGCCATGTTCGGGCCTATTGAGGTGGCACAGCCGTGAAGCCTAGCCGTGCTTGTCGAGGCTGGGCCGTGTTGGACCTCATGTGGCACGACCGTGTGGTGATTCCTTGGGCCGTGTCGTTTTCATACTTTGCCTCATTTTCTTCATTTTCGGTCTGTTTTTCGTTCTTTTCTCTTCACTATGCTCTCTTGATTATACAACATGAAATAGAAGGGTTAAGAGCACCTATTCTTACAAAATAAATAATAATTCATCTAGAATTTAGACTAAATATGAGGTAAAAATATGTATAATTTATAGTTTATCATAGGTATTGCCCAAATAACGGATAGGAATTCGTTTTTATATAAATTGAACCTATATTAATAGGGTGAATGTGAAATGTATGTCACCAACTAAGAAACACCAAATTATACATATTTTTACCTCACATTTAGCCTACATTTTGGATGGTTTCTTATCAATTTTGTGAGAACTGGTGCTCTTAACCCCTCTTTTTCTTATCTTATACTCAGGAGAGCATAGGGAAGAGAAAAGAACAAAAAACGGGCCAAAAACGGTGAAAAATGGATCAAAAAGCACGAACCACACGGGCCAAGAGGTGCCACACGGCCGTGCCACACGGGCGTGCTTCATGAAGATCACACGGTCAAAGCCCCGACAAGCACGACCACTACACACGGGCGTGCTAAATCACACGGCCTCTATCGAACCCACACGGGCGTGGCACACGGGCGTGTTCTAGTCGTGAGAAAGACGAATTTCACTCAAATTGGGATGCTTAGGGGCTAAGAAAAAGTCCCCAAAAGTTCTCTATATAAAGATCCCATAAGGCAACATTGAAGGGGGCCTTCTTCCACTTTTATACACATTCTATATTCTTTTCCTGTCGTCTTTCTGCCACACCACAGGTAGAAGCAAGGGATTACTCGAAGGGAGAAGCCAATCAGTTCATCTCAGAAGCCGAAGTTCTGCATCAACATAGAGGATTTCCCTAAATTCCTTCAGGGGTTTTTGGTTTCTTTTATGTTTTGTTATTTTATATCTTCTAGGATGTTTTCTTTTATCATTATGAACTAAACCCCTCAAATACTTGAGGGGGATGAAACCTAAGACAGATCTTGTTATTTATTCTTGATTTATATGATAATTACTTGAATTGTTCTTAATTATGTGTTCTTCATTCTTGTTTTAATAGTCCTAGGTATTAATTCAAGAATTAGATGTGCTTTGAGCAGAGGAGCAAAAGTCCCTGTGATAAGAGTAGATCTACCATAATTAAGCGGAGTTGCATGCAACCCTAGACATAGGGCGACATAAATCTGCCGGATTAGGGTCAAACCTAATATGGGGAACCATAGATCGAGTTAATGCAACCTAGGGAGTTAATTAATAAGGGAATTTTAATTAACAACTTAGGCCTAGTTGCTCTTCACTTCGACGGAGGGTTTAGCATAGATTAGGGATCTCTACGGATCATGTCAAGCAAATAACTCATATAATTCAAGAAGATAATAACTAGTGAAGTCTAGGTGGATTCTCCCTTAAGTATTGATCATACCAATTAGCTTTCCCCTAAAAAGTCTTCCCAATTTACTTTTCCTATTTTTCTTAGTTTAGATTTTAGCAATTAGTTTTAAACAAAACCCTCATTTAATTTTTAGGTTAAATAATAGAAAGAAGGTGAGTAATAGTACTTTCAGTTCCCTTGGGTACGATACTCGATCTTATCACTAGATATACTGCTGTCGACAGGTGCGCTTGCCTTAAAACGTCGTGATATTAGTTAGTTTGGGTTTGATCAAGTTCTTTATAAATTTTATTACTTCATATAGCGCGATATTAAGTTTTTGGCGCTGTTGCCGGGGATCTAAATTGAAATATTACGAAAGCTCGATTTCTATTACTTTAGCCATTACTATTTATAATATTTATATTTTTTACTTTGTTTTTATTTTTATTTTTAAATTTATTTTCTTCTCTTTTTAGGCTTTTCTAGTTTATGACTAGAAACAACCCGACTGGACCACTACTTTTTGACGAAGATTTGGAAGCTACAGTCCGCAGAAATCGTAGAGAGATTAAACGAAGTCTACATTATCCAGAACAAGGACTTGAGCAATAGCCAGAACCTACTGAAGAGATGGCCGCAAATCAAAATATTCACCAACCTCCAGCACTACCCGCCGACCCAGAAGAAATTCCGCGTACTATGTATGATTATGCTAAACCTAGTGTGATTGGTACTCAAACTAGTATTGTTAGACCTGCTATTGCTGCTAACACTTTTGAACTAAAACCTAGTACTATTCAGATGATTCAGCAATTTGTGCAGTTTGAGGGTTTACAGGATGAAGATCCCAACTCACATCTAGCCAATTTTTTGGAATTTTGCGACACCTTTAAAATCAATGGCGTTACTGATGACGCCATTCATCTAAGGCTATTTCCTTTTTCTTTAAGAAATAAGGCAAAATAGTGGTTAAATTCTTTACCACAAGGTTCAATTACTACATGGGACCAGATGTCCGAAAAATTTTTGCTTAAATATTTTCCCACTGCTAAAACTGCTAAATTACGAAACGATATTTCTTCTTTTGTGCAGATGGATTTAGAAACACTCTATGATGCCTGGGAAAGGTACAAAGATCTTTTGAGAAGATGCCCTCATCACAGATTACCTTTATGGCTACAGGTTCAAACTTTCCATAATGGGTTAAACCCATCAACTAGGCAGCTGATTGATGCAGCCGCAGGCGAAACCATCAATAATAAAACACCTGACGCAGCTTACGAATTTATTGAGGAGATGTCATTGAATAACTATCAGTGGCAAGTCATGAGGACAAAGCCGACGAAAGCCATAGGAGTTTATAATATTGATGCTGTTACTATGCTCACTAACCAAGTAGAACTTTTAAATAAGAAATTTGATGATTTTGTTGGTTCTACGCAGGCTCAACCAATGATGCAATGTGATGCAGCTCCAGGAAATATGTTTAATTCAGACCATCTGCACAACATGGAAGCCGAACATGCCAATTATATGGGTAATAATTCTTGGCCTCAAAATAATCCGTATAGTAACACTTATAATGCAGGTTGGAGAAATCACCCAAATTTTTCATGGGGAGGACAAGGAAATCAAAGACAACAGCCTCCGGTATTTCAGCAGCCACCACCACAACAGGAAAAGAAGCCGAATCTTGAAGATATGTTCACCAAATTCATGGCCGCTTCAGAAACTCGCTTTCAAAGCACTAAAACAGCATTGAAGAATCAACAGGCCTCGATTCAAGGACTCGAGAACTAAATTGGTCAACTGGCAAAATTAATCTCAAAAAGGCCTCAGGGCGAACTTCCAAGCAACATCGAACCAAATCCCAGAGAACATGTTAAAGCAATCACTCTAAGAGATGTTAAAGTGCTAGCAGAACCACAAAAGAAGCATGCACACGAACCGCCGAAAGACAAAATAGTGGAATCCAAGGACGACGCTATTCCAACACTCAAAGAATACAAACCTCGCATCCCATACCCAGCAAGGTTAAAAAAGGACCAAACGGACGCCCAATTCGGTAAGTTTCTTGAACTTTTCAAACAATTACATATTAACTTACCCTTTGTTGAATCAATTTCACAGATGCCAAAATACGCAAAATTCCTGAAAGAACTCTTGACAAACAAAAGGAAGCTGGAAGAATTAGCTACAGTGGAACTCAACGAAGAGTGTTCAGCCATTCTCCAGAATAAACTGCCAACAAAGCTAAAAGATCCAGGGAGTTTCACTATTCCTTGTTTGATTGGTAGCTTAATTATTAATAAGGCATTGGCTGATTTAGGTGCAAGTATTAATCTCATGCCTTATAAAATGTTCAAGCAACTAGGTTTAAGGGAGCCTAAACCCACTAGGACGAGCATTCAACTAGCCGATAGATCTGTTAAGTACCCTAGGGGAATCATTGAAGATGTGCTAGTAAAAGTCGATAAATTTATATTCCCTGTGGATTTTGTTGTGCTTGACATGGATGAAGACATTGACGTACCCTTGATTTTAGGTTGCCCATTTTTAGCCACTGCCAGAGCTATTATCGATGTAGGGGACGGTAAATTAGTTCTTAGAGTTAGTGAAGAGGAAGTCATTTTTAAAATCTATGATGCAATGAAATTTTCTAGAGAGCAAGATGATTCGTGTTATTTTGTCGATATGATTGATCACTTTGTTCAAGATAATTTTTAGGAAAATTCTATCACCGACACACTAGAACTGTGCCTTGTTCATAGGGAGGGTGAAACCACCTTAAAAATTGAGAAGGTAAGAAAAGAATTAGATTCTAGCGAAACGATCATTAGACATATAAGCTATGAGAATTTAAAGATGAATGATAAGCTAAGACAGAAACCTTCCGTTGAGGAACCCCCTAAATTGGAATTACAACAACTGCCAGAACATTTAGAATATGCCTTTTTAGGGGAGAACTCAACTTTGCCGGTCATTATTGCATCAAATTTAAGCTCTAAAGAAAAGGAAGAACTGCTCCAAGTACTAAGAAAACATAGGCAGGCCATAGCTTGGAAAATTTCAGATATCAAGGGAGTTAATCCCTCTTTTTGTACTCACAAGATTTTGATGGAAGACGAATATAAACCAGCAGTACAAGCCCAGAGATGATTAAATCCTAACATGAAAGAAGTCGTGAAAGCCGAGGTAATTAAACTCCTTGATGCTGGTATCATTTATCCTATTTCTGACAGTTCTTGGGTAAGCCCTGTGTAGGTTGTTCCTAAGAAAGGTGGGCTAACCGTGGTTACCGATGACAAAGAAGAGCTCGTACCAACACGAACAGTTACAGGATGGAGACTATGCATAGATTACCGAAAGCTGAATGACGCCACTCGAAAAGATCATTTTCCTTTGCCTTTTATCGATCAAATGTTAGAAAGATTAGCCGGTCACATGTATTATTGCTTCCTAGATGGCCTCTTAGGTTACTTCCAAATTCCAATAGCCCCAGAAGATCAGGAAAAAACGACGTTCACATGCCCATACGGTACGTTCGCATATCGAAGAATGCCTTTTGGTTTATGTAACGCTCCTGCTACTTTTCAGCGATGCATGCTAGCCATTTTTAACAAATTTGTGGAAGATATCATGGAGGTATTCATGGATGATTTTTCCATTTTCGGTAATTCCTTCCAACACTGTCTTAATAATTTAAAACTTGTTCTGATGAGATGTGAACAGACAAATCTAGTGCTAAATTGGGAGAAATGTCATTTCATGGTCCAGGAACGTATTGTACTAGGACATAAAATTTCTAATAGAGGAATAGAGGTAGACAAAGCAAAAGTTGAAACCATTGAAAAACTACCCCCTCCTAGTTCAGTGAAGGCTATAAGAAGTTTTTTAGGACACGACGATTTTTATCGTAGATTCATTAAGGACTTTTCTAAGATAGCTAAGCCTTTAACTAAATTGCTAGAAAAAGACATACCTTTCAACTTCGACCAAGAATGCCAAGAATCCTTTAGCACCCTTAAAGACAAGTTAGTCAACGCCCCAATTATGATTTCACCTGATTGGAATTTACCTTTTGAACTAATATGCGATGCAAGTGATTTTGCCGTAGGTGCAATTTTAGGACAGCGAAGGGACAAGCACTTCCAACCGATCTACTATGCTAGCAGAACATTGACAGCTGCTCAAGCCAACTACACCACCACGGAGAAAGAATTATTAGCTGTTATCTTTGCTTTTGATAAATTCAGATCTTATTTAATTTTGTCAAAAGTCATCATTTTCACTGATCATTCAGCTCTTCGTTATCTCTTAGCCAAACCTGACGCAAAACCTCGGTTAATAAGATGGATTTTACTTTTACAGGAATTTGACTTAGAAATTAAAAACAAGAAAGGAGCTGAAAATTTAGCAGTAGATCACCTCTCGAGACTAGAAAATACACAGCCCAAGTACCTCGAGAAGATAAACAATAAGTTCCCTGAGGAACAACTCCAAACCTTAGCAGGTACGACACTTCCTTGGTTTGCTGATTTTGCAAATTATTTAGCAGCCAACATAACCCCAAAAGGGCTAACCCATCAGCAAAAGAAGCGATTCTTTGATAATGTGAAAAACTACTTTTGGGAAGACCATTTTCTTTTTCGAATTTGCGCAGATCAGGTTATACGAAAATGCGTTGATGACATAGAAGCATATCAAATTTTGGAACACTGCCACTCAGGCCCCACAGGGGGACATCACAGCGGAACCAGAACCGCTCATAAAGTACTTGAATCAGGTTTTTACTGGCCTACACTTTTCAGAGATGCCAACAGGTATGTGACCACTTGTGATAAATGCCAACGAACAAGTAATATCTCCCAGCTTAATGAAATGCCTCAAAACTATATACTTTCATGTGAAATATTTGATGTATGGGGTATAGATTTCATGGGACCATTCCCTAATTCATTTGGGAATAAGTACATACTAGTAGCAGTGGATTACATGTCAAAATGGGTAGAGGCTCAAGCCTTACCCATGAACGATGCTAGAATGGTGGTATGATTTTTGAAGAAATTTTTTTCTCGATTTGGAACACCTAGGATAATCATAAGTGATAGGGGCACACATTTTTGCAATACCCAATTTGAAAAGATCTTAAGAAGGTATGGAGTATACCACCGAACAGCTACCTCTTACCACCTACAAACTAGCGGCCAAGTCAAAGTAACAAACAGAGAACTGTAGCGCATCCTAGAAAAGACAATAGAATCAAATAGGAAAGACTGGTCTAGAAAATTAGATGATGCACTATGGGCTTATAGAACTGCTTTTAAAACACCCATAGGAACATCTCCATATAAACTCATTTATGGGAAAAATTGTCATCTACCATTTGAACTTGAACACAAAGCATTCTGGGCTATAAAATTTCTAAACCTTGATATTAAAAGTGCAGGTGAAAAAAGGCTCATGCAGTTGAATGAACTAGATGAATGGCGCTACAATGCATACGAAAATTCAAGACTGTATAAAGAAGCCATGAAGCAACGTCATGACAAAAGGCTGAAACAACCCAAGCAGTTCAAAACAGGTGATCTCGTCCTACTCTACAACTAAAGGTTGAAACTATTCCCTGGAAAACTTAAATCAAGGTGGTCAGGTCCGTTCACCGTTCTAATTGTCTTTCCATACAGCACTATCGAGGTAACTCACCCCAACCACGGTACTTTTAAGGTAAATGGTCATAGGCAAAAACATTATAAAACTGAGAATTTCACGGAAAACAAGGAGGAGCTTAGGCTCCACCCGGTTTCTTCTTGACACCTCTAGGAAGAGTTGAGCTTAGACTCTAAATAAGCGCTTCTCGGGAGGCAACCCGAGCACTAACATAGTAACTTTCTTCTCTTTTTAAATTTTTTGTGTTTTATTGCATAAACTAACATTTTTCTACAGAAAATTTTGAACCACACGGCCAGGCACACGGGCGTGCCTAAGGCTGTGCGCATACCTAGAAACAGAGACACGGTCGTGTGGACAGACCGTGTGCAAACAAAGCAACTTTTACCCAAAACAAAGGCTACCGATAAAACCCCACGGCCGTGCGACATGGCCGTGGCGACTCTTCGATAGCCACACGGGTAAGCAAGGAAAACACACACCCGTGCTATAGGGTCGTGGCAACCCTGCACCTTCAATACGGGCAAACATAGATACACAAGCCTGTGCCATAAGCCCGTGGAAGCTACTGTCAATTGAGACACGCCCGTACACCTTACTACACGCCCGTGCGTTTAATGAAGAACCAATCTCTACGGCCGTGTATACATTACCATGCCCGTGTGTTTAATGAAGAACCAATCTCCACGGCCGTGCTCCAAATCGACACGGGAGTGCTCATCGAACGTGGCACATTAAAACCTCTGATTTTTGAAAAACACGGGCTAAACACGACTCACACAGGCGTGCGACATGCCCGTGTGACCCAAAATGTATAAATATGGAGCCATTTTTCATTTCCCCTTTCATTCAAAACCCTAAGATTTCACCCTCAAAATCTCCCCAAGCCACCACAAACACCACCACAGTCCTCTAAACGTCACCATACCAGAATTCCTGATTCCCACGCCCGTGCAACAATACCCACGACCGTGTATCAACAAATTTGGTTCTATTTTCTCCCTTTTTCTCATTGATTTTATTTTTACTGCATTTCTTGCATTTCTTTTATTAGTATTATTGATTTAGGTAATTATAGAACTAGGAAATAGAGAACAATCTAGAATAATATGAAATTGTGATTTTGATAGCCATTTTTGATTCCATATACCAATTTTGTGCCATTTAAACCCATAGTTAGTTGCCACCTAATACACATTGTACATATGCCACTTAAACACACACTAGCATGCCATTTATTATTTAGTTCAGTATATATACACAAATTCATGAAAAATTTGTATACACATTCTTAAAAATGATTAGATTCTACTACCAAGGTTAATTCCCATTCATGTTAGGAATATTTTCTATTATTATTCAGTCCTTTTTATTTTTAAATATTTGCATTTACAAATTTTAATTCATTTTCTTTCTTTTCTAATATTCTTGTGTCATTGTAGACCCCATGTCATCCTTCCGAGCCAGGAAAGCTGCCGTCCCCGTCTCCAAAAAATGAAAGGGGCCAGGGAGTTCTTCGACTAGGCCCACTGCCGAGATGCGTCACCCGTTTCTTACATTCTCACAAGACTCCCAGGAGGAGCGCTACCAGTTGCTACGCGCTCGCATTATCACAATGGGCCGATGCATTGACTGGAGGGCCCTCGAACAAGTACGCCTGGTAGACGATGTCCGAGCCCTGCTCGCCACCGACCCTTGGGATCAGTTCTTTCAGATCGTGGAGCCTACATATCTTGAACTCACTCTCAAGTTCTGCGCTACATTCCACCTCCAGACGGTGATGACCCGGTTCGATGACCGAGGGACAGTTCAATTTCGCTTGGGAGGGCTCGTATGACAACTTAGCGTTCTAGAATTCGGTATAGCACTCAGGCTTTACACCGAGCAGTTCATGGCAGAAAAGAGCTTCCCTACCCTTTCCAGGCGCATCCATATCCGACCCCTTAATTGCTGGCAAGAGATTGCCCCAGGAAGACAACTATACAACCCCAGCGTCAGCAAGGCCTCCGCTCTTCCTCCCTCTCTCAGGTATATCCACGCACTCCTCGCTCATACTATTACTGGTCGCTGAGAGAGCACAGGCGTCGTCAACACACACGACGTCTACTTCCTGTGGTGCATGGCGAATGGCCGCCCCATTGACCTTGCATATTTCATCGCACTTGCCATGCAACATCAGACAGAGAGGCACCGCAAGGGAGTCGTATCCATGGGCCCATACATCACACGATTAGGCCGTTACTTCGGCCTGTTCAACACTACAGCCTAGACCTCCTCCTACACCTTACTCGGCTAGATGTCCTCCCAGGGCATCCAGAGCATGCTTTCTATAGGGATGGTCGAACGACGTCTAGGTGGCAACCACTATCACTTCTGCCTTATCCAAGAAGGCGACAACCCAGAGGACATTCCTGATGATGTCCCATCGCCACCACCAGCAGAGGATGCACCTGCCGAGCCATCACAACCCAGACGACCCACCCAGATGGTAGCCCCTTACGCTGACATTCATGAGCGCTTAGACCGATTTGAGCAGTAATGTTTCCAGCGCTTCGATTATATCGATGCAACTTTAGTGCAGATATGTCAGCACGTGAGCATCACCCCACCACCACGAGACCCATAAGAGGATTAGATCCTCTTTTATCTTTTTTTTTGTTTTATTTTTATTTTTATCTTTTATCTTTTATTTTTACTTTATTTCTAACTAGTAAACACTAATCTTAATTTTAACATTTTTCCTTTAACTTTCTTTTCCTTTTCTTTTTCAGATTTAATTACTTTTATTTTAGCTTTTCAATTATTTGAACTTTATTATTTTTCTTATTTTTCATAACGACTACCTCCTAACAAAGTAATCCCTCTTCTTCTTAACCCCCCACGACTAATAAATCCCTTCGCAGTTTCAAAGGAGCTGTACAGCTCAAATCTCTACGAAAAAGGGAACACCATGCCATAACTTCCGTCTCACAAATCCATCCATCTTTCAGGGAGTTTCATACCTTTCCCTAACTTTTGATCTTGTGCTTCTATTGCTATTAATGATTTCTTTGTACATTGAGGGCAATGTACATCTTAAGTGTGGAGGGTATAGCACTTTTAATTTTTTTACATCTTTGAAACCCCTGAAATGATTTTAACTAATTATCTCAATAACACTATCTTCAGTCTCCTATTAGGAACTATTTTTGATTGATTTATGATTTTTTTTGATATGTTAAGAATTAAGAAATAGGTGATTGTATTTTAAATATTCAAACTTAAAAACATTAAGGAATCAAGAATGATAAGTTGAAATCTTTGAGAACTCCATTTTTGCATAAAGTTATCTTCCCTAACTCTAGGTACTATCTTGAGATTTGAAATTTGCAGGATTAACATCAAAAGCCATAATATTTTGTGAGATCTTGAGCCTTTTTTAGCATACATTCTTTCGTGCTCACTAATTTTTTTACTTTGAGTGAGTCAACGTTGAATTATTATTCTAGAACTTGCTTCGATTATACATGTTGAGACCACATCATTGATTTGATATATCGAAATGATAAAGGCACCCAGGTTCTAACTCACTTACTCCACAAAAAGCCTACCTCTATGAATTAACTCCTAGTGAACCCCATTGAGCCTAACGACCTTTTCCTTGACTCACCCTCTAATCATTAACCAATAACCCATTTTTGTTGAATTTCATTCAATTATTTTGACCCCTATTTTTGTCGAGATTTGAGTTGAATTCTTTATCTAGCTTTTTCCTCTGTTCCAGACTGTAAAGTTATTTGTAGTACTTGAATTGTTCTAAAAAAAAAGTTTACATACAGTGAAATTCAATTGTACCTTGTAATAGTCGAACAAGTTTTTACATATTGAGGCTACCACTACAGAAATAATAGTATCATAAGAACTAGCCAAGAGATATGTTCTAGTGATAGAGACTTTTCTAGCTAGATAATTGTTCAGTTCAATCTCGATTCAACATCCTTTTTTTCAGCTTGTGACAACACCCCTAACCAAGCCCCGTTACAACCATTAAAAGACCTTTTGATTAATGTATCATGTTAAACTTCAGTGGTGGAGATTTGATTTTCGTGCAAGCCTATGGTAATAATTTTTCAAGTTGACTAAGGAGTGCTTAAATTTTGAACCCTAAACACTTCGATTGGATAGAGTGAACCTTTAGTGAGGATGTCAACTCCTATCAATTAAGATGGAGAGATAACTACTTAGAAGGAAGGAAGAAACTTATGTTTTCAATGATAAAATTTTCAACTTAGAATAATTGAGTCTTTAATATTCTACTGATTGAATCTTTCATTGTATGATTACCTGTGGAATAATTCAAAACAGTATTAATAAAAATTCATAGGTTAAGAAGAATGGTTTCCTTTAGGGACTGAGATTTTGCTTCAAGACAAGCAAAGGTTTAAGTGTGGGGGTATTTGATAAACACCGAATTATACATATTTTTACCTCACATTTAGCCTACATTTTGGACGGTTTCTTATCAATTTTGTGAGAACTGGTGCTCTTAACCCCTCTTTTTCTTATCTTATACTCAGGAGAGCATAGGGAAGAGAAAAGAACAGAAAATAGGCCAAAAACGGTGAAAAATGGATCAAAAAGCACGAATCACACGGGCCAAGAGGTGCCACACAGCCGTGCCACACGGGCGTGCTTCATGAAGATCACACGGTCAAAGCCCCGACAAGCACAGCCACTACACACGGGCGTGCTAAATCACACGGCCTCTATCGAACCCACACGGGCGTGGCACACGGGCGTGTTCTAGTCGTGAGAAAGATGAATTTCACTCAAATTGGGATGCTTAGGGGCTAAGAAAGAGTCCCCAAAAGTTCTCTATATAAAGATCCCATAAGGCAACATTGAAGGGGGCCTTCTTCCACTTTTATACACGTTCTATTTTCTTTTCCTCTCGTCTTTCTGCCACACCACAGGTAGAAGCAAGTGATTACTCGAAGGGAGAAGCCAATCAGTTCATCTCAGAAGCCGAAGTTCTGCATCAACATAGAGGATTTCCCTAAATTCCTTCAGGGGTTTTTGGTTTCTTTTATGTTTTGTTATTTTATATCTTCTGGGATGTTTTCTTTTATCATTATGAACTAAACCCCTCAAATACTTGAGGGGTATGAAACCTAAGACAGATCTTGTTATTTATTCTTGATTTATATGATAATTACTTGAATTGTTTTTAATTATGGGTTCTTCATTCCTGTTTTAATAGTCCTAGGTATTAATTCAAGAATTAGATGTGCTTTGAGCAGAGGAGCAAAAGTCCCTGTGATAAGAGTAGATCTACCATAATTAAGCGGAGTTGCATGCAACCCTAGACATAGGGCGACATAAATCTGCCGGATTAGGGTCAAACCTAATATGGGGAACCATAGATCGAATTAATGCAACCTAGGGAGTTAATTAATAAGAGAATTTTAATTAACAACTTAGGCCTAGTTGCTCTGCACCTCGACGGAGGGTTTAGCATAGGTTAGGGATCTCTACGGATCAAGTCAAGCAAATAACTCATATAATTCAAGAAGATAATAACAAGTGAAGTCTAGGTGGATTCTCCCTTAAGTATTGATCATACCAATTAGCTTTCCTCTAAAAAGTCTTCCCAATTTACTTTTCCTATTTTTCTTAGTTTAGATTTTAGCAATTAATTTTAAATAAAACCCTCATTTAATTTTTAGGTTAAATAATAGAAAGAAGGTGAGTAATAGTACTTTCAGTTCCCTTGGGTACGATACTCGATCTTATCACTAGACTATACTGCTGTCGACAGGTGCGCTTGCCTTAAAATGTCGTGATATTAGTTAGTTTGGGTTTGATCAAGTTCTTTATAAATTTTATTACTTCATATCACGCGATATCACCAACATATTTGGATTTTCGTTCTCAATCCTGATAAAAAAAAGTAATCTAACGAAAGAATAATAAGGAAATCAAGTTAAGACTTTGAAGCGTTACATTAGTTTCGACGAGGATATCAAGGATGCCCCTCCTCTATGGAACAGAAAGAGGTCAAACTAATAGATCGATTTCAATGGAGTGAAAATTTAAAACGAAATAGATGAGTCCATAGGCAAGGAACTATTAAAAATTATAGTGCAGTCCCTTTGCGGATATTTCCTAGCATGATATGTGTCTTTTCATAACTTTTAGAAGTCAAGGTTTCTCTCCTTAATGGTAATGTGAATTTAGAGTGTATAAAGACTTTCAAGGAATTGAGATTGTTTCAACTTCACACCATGCTAGAACATTCCAGTTACACATTATTGAAATGAACTTAATGTTTATAATAATTATATTTGTGTCAACTTAAACAATTGTAAATAATATCTAGTGCTCGATTTGAGATGGTTATAGAGTTCCCATGCTATAAAATTAAAAATAATGGCCTCTTTAAAATCATAGTGTATTAAGTAATGGCTTCTCTAGAACCATTAAATTTTCATACAAGTAAATAAAATTTCCCTGGGCTTAAATTTAATTGCACATTTTAATGAAGCTTTCGGAACAATACCAAAAATAAAGACAAAAAAAACAATTTTCACCCCGTTACGTCTTATAACCGTTTGTTAGCTCAAGCAATCCTATATCCTTAAGTAGACGGGGATGGTGAATCGATCAATGCAAGGCAATTATTCCATGGCTCAATGCTCTTCGCTATAATTGTCGCTGGGTTTAGGTCATTGAATAGAGGATTTTCAAGAGTCCTCTTTACTAATGCTGAGTGGCAAACTTTTCCCAACACAACAAGTTCTCTGCAACACTTGTTCGAAATACTCCCTGTCTTGAAAATAGCCATGAAAGCTTCTACAACGCAGGGCAAACCCATTTTGTGGACGTCCTTTTGTGGATATTTCCTAGCACGATATGTGTCTTTTCATAACTTTGAGAAGTCAAGGTTTTTCTCATTAAAGGTAATTTGAATTTAAAGTGTATAGAGACTTTCAAGGAATTGAGATTGTTTCAACTTCACACCATGGTAGAACATTCCAATTACACATTATTGAAATGAACTTAATGTTTATAATAATTATATTTGTGTCAACTCAAACAATGTGAAATAATATCTAGTGCTCGATTTGATATGGTTATAGAGTTCCAATGCTATAAAATTAAAAATAATGGCCTCTTTAAAATCATAGTGTATTAAGTAATGGCTTCTCTAGAACCATTAAATTTTCATGCAACTAAATAAAATTTCCATGGGCTTAAATTTAATGACACACTTTAATGAAGCTTTCGGAACAATATCAAAAATAAAGACAAAAAATAATTTTGGCCCCGTTACGTCTTGCAACTGTTTATTAGCTTAAGCAAACCTATATCCTTAAGTAGACGGTGATGGTGAATCGATCAATGCAAGGCAATTATTCCATGTCCCAATGCTCTTCGCTATAATTGTCGCTGGGTTTAGGTCCTTGAATAGTGGATTTTCAAAAGTCCTCTTTACTAATGCTGAGTGGCAAACTTTTCCCAACACAACAAGTTCACTGCAACAGTTGTTAGAAATACTCCCTGTCTTGAAAATGGCCGTGAAAGCTTCTATAACGCAGGGCAAAAACATTTTAGTTTCACAATTACTTTCTTTAATAATCTGGTCGTTCTCTTTCGTAGCCGTTACTACCATGCAAGTTAAGAATAAAACCACTAGGACAGAATAAACATTAATGCCTGCCATACTGCGCGAATCTCTTGTTATAGTTAAATTTGGTTCTTAACATAAATTTTGAACAAAAATTAGCGGCAAAAAACTGGCATTTATAGGAATTGTTATAACCACATTGGACTACAATACATTACAATAAAAGAGAACATTCAATATTTCAATTTAATTACCATTAATTTTAACTACTACAAATCTAAATATTAATTCAAATACACGCATTTATACTTCCCTCTATACTTCTTAAATGGCATTAAACGGATCACGAAAATATGGTTCAATAAAGATGTCGTACATGTGTTTTTGCACTGAAAGTGGGATTGAACTATGACGTCCACTCCAAACAAAACATCAACACTATAATATGGTGGAAATAACATATGGAAAAAGCAATGTGAGATATAGTACACTTGCATTACAAGCACTCATATTCGTTACGTGTGTCGTCCTATTTTACTAATTTTTTTGTAGTTGTGCATGCAGCTGTTATGTGGAGGGTTAAAAATTCACGTGTATCTAAAAATTGAATGAGCTATACCAGATTCCTTGGCCAGTCATATGTATGTCCCACAATGTAGAAATAATTATACGAAATGTAAAATCGTATAACCTTGTTGTTGTTAAAAAGTTTTTATCAAACTTGTCGTATTTTTAAAATGTAAAATGTCAGCTATATGATTGGAATTCAAAATTAATTCATCAAAAATATTTCCTGTTCTGAAACGAAGTCGATGTATGTCTTTATCGTGGGACTCCAATTCGGTCACTGTATTCTTCATTGTACTTTAACATTGTTTGTGTAAGCATTCTGACCCAATTTTACTGAAATATGAATGGAAGCTTTTAATGTGCTCATAGAAAGGCAAACTAAAAAATGCAAATGATGTTACCTTTCTATAATACTCGTAGGTATTGCCCAAATAATGGATAGGATTTCTTTTTTATATAAATTGAACCTATATTAATAGGGACAATGTGTGATCTAGGTCACCAACATATTTTGATTTTCATTCTCAATTCGGATAAAAAAAATTAATCTAAAGAAAGAAGAATAAGGAAATCAAGTTAAGACTTTGAAGCGTTACATCAGTTTCGACGACGATATCAAGGATGCCCCTCCTCTATGGAACAGAAAGATGTCAAACTAACTGATCGATGTCAATGGAGTGAAAATGGAAAACGAAATAGATGAGTCCATAGGCAAGGAACTATTAAAAATTATAGTGCAGTCCCTTTGCGGATATTTCCTAGCACGATATGTGTCTTTTCATAACTTTTAGAAGTCAAGGTTTCTCTCCTTAATGGTAATGTGAATTTAGAGTGTATAAAGACTTTCAAGGAATTGAGATTGTTTCAACTTCACACCATGCTAGAACATTCCAGTTACACATTATTGAAATGAACTTAATGTTTATAATAATTATATTTGTGTCAACTTAAACAATTGTAAATAATATCTAGTGCTCGATTTGAGATGGTTATAGAGTTCCAATGCTATAAAATTAAAAATAATGGCCTCTTTAAAATCATAGTGTATTAAGTAATGGCTTCTCTAGAACCATTAAATTTTCATACAAGTAAATAAAATTTCCCTGGGCTTAAATTTAATGACACATTTTAATGAAGCTTTCGGAACAATATCAAAAATAAAGATACAAAACAATTTTGGCCTCGTTATGTCTTGTAATCATTTGTTAGCTTAAGCAATCCTATATCCTTAAGCAGACGGGGATGGTGAATCGGTCAATGCAAGGCAATTATACCATGTCTCAATGCTCTTCGTTATAATTATCGCTGGGTTTAGGTCCTTCAATAGTGGATTTTCAAGAGTCCTCTTTACTAATGCTGAGTGGCAAAATTTTCCCAACACAACAAGTTCACTGCAACACTTGTTAGAAATACTCCCTGTCTTGAAAATAGCCGTGAAAGCTTCTATAACGCAGGGCAAACCCATTTTAGTTTCACACTTATTTTCTTTAATAATCTGGTCGTTCTCCTTTGTAGCCATTACTACCATGCAAGTTAAGAATAAAACCACTAGGATGGAATAGACATTAATGCTTGCCATACTGCACGAATCTCTTGTTACTAGTTAAATTTGGTTCGTAAAACAAATTCGAACAAAATTTAGAGGCAAAAAACTGGCATTTATAGGAATTGTTATAACCACATTGGACTACAATACGTTACAATAAAAGAGAACATTCAATATTTCAATTTAATTACCATTAATTTTTATTACTACAAATCTAAATATTAATTCAAATATACGCATTTATACTTCCCTTGATAATTCTAAAATGGCAGTAAGCGGATCAGGAAAATAAGGTTCATTAAAGATGTCGTACATGTGTTTCTGCATTGAAAGTGGGATTGAACTATGATGTCCACTCCAAACAAAACACCAACAGTATAATATGGTGGAAATAACATATGCAAAAAGCAATGTGAGATATAGTACACTTGCATTACAGGCACTCATATTCGTTATGTGTGTCGTCTTATTTTACTAATTTTTTTGTAGTTGTTCATGCAGCTGTTATGTTGATGGTTAAAAATTCACGTGTATCTCAAAATTGAATGAGCTATACCAGATTCCTCGGCCAGTCAGATGTATGTGCCACAATGTAGAAATAACTATGCAAAGCGTAAAATCGTATGACCTTGTTGTTGTTAAAAAGTTTTTATGAAACTTGTTATATTTTGAAAATGTAAAATGTCAACTATATGATTGGAATTCAAAATTAATTCATCAAAAATATTTCCTGTTCTGAAACGAAGTCGATGTATGTCTTTATCGTGGGACTCCAATTCGGTCATTGTATTCTGCATTGTACGTTAACATTTTTTATGTAAGCATTCTGACCCAATTTTAGTAAAGTATGACTGGAAGCTTTTAGTGGAAAAAGTAATGAAACTCAGAAAATCAAATGTGCTCTTAGAAAGGCAAACTAAAAACTGCAAATGATGTTACATTTCTATAACACTGGTAGGTATTGCCCAAATAATGGATCGGATTTCGTTTTTATATAAATTGAACCTATATTAATAGGGAGAATGTGGGATATATGTCCCCAACATATTTGGATTTTCATTCTCAATCCTGATAAAAAAAAAACTAATCTAAAGAAAGAAGAAGAAGGAAATCGAGTTAAGACTTCGATGCGTTACATCAGTTTCGATGAGGATATCAAGGATGCCCCTCCTCTATGGAATAGAAAGAGGTCAAACTAACAGATCAATGTCAGTGAAGTGAAAATGGCAAACAAAACAGATGAGTCCCTAGGCAAGGAACTATTAAAAATTATAGTGCACGTCCCTTTGTGGATATTTCCTAGCACGATATGTGTCTTTTCATAACTTTGAGAAGTAAAGGTTTTTCTCCTTAATGGCAATGTGAATTTAAAGTGTATAAAGACTTTCAAGGAATTGAGATTGTTTCAACATCACACCATGCTAGAACATTCCAATTACACATTATTGAAATGAACTTAATGTTTATAATAATTATATTTGTGTCAACTTAAACAATGTGAAACAATATCTAGTGCTCGATTTGAGATGGTTATAGAGTTCCAACGCTATAAAATTAAAAATAATGGCCTCTTTAAAATCATAGTCTATTAAGTAATGGCTTCTCTAGAACCATTAAATTTTCATACAAGTAAATAAAATTTCCCTGGGCTTAAATTTAATGACACATTTTAATGAAGCATTCGGAACAATATCAAAAATAAAGACGAAAAATAATTTTGGCCTGGTTATGTCTTGTAACTGTTTGTTAGCTTAAGCAATCCTATATCCTTAAGCAGATGGGGATGGTGAATCGATCAATGCAAGGCAATTATTCCTTGTCTCAATGCCCTTTGCTATAATTGTCGCTGGGTTTAGGTCCTTGAATTGTTGATTTGCAAGAGTCCTCTTTACTAATGCTGAGTGGCAAAATTTTCCCAACACAACAAGTTCACTGCAACACTTGTTATAAATACTCCCTGTCTTGAAAATAGCCGTGAAAGCTTCTACAACGCAGGGCAAACCAATTTTACTTTCACAATTATTTTCTTTAATAATCTGGTCGTTCTCCTTTGTAGCCATTACTACCATGCAAGTTAAGAATAAAACCATTACGACAGAATAAACATTCAATATTTCAATTTAATTACCATTAATTTCAATTACTATAAATCTAAATATTAATTCAAATACACGCATTTATACTTCCCTTTATAATTCCTAAATGGCATTAAGCGGATCACGAAAATAAGGTTCAATAAAGATGTCGTACATGTGTTTCTGCATTGAAAGTGGGATTGAACTATGACGTCCACTCCAAACAAAACACCAACACTATAATATGGTGGAAATAACATATGCAAAAAGCAATGTGAGATATTGTACACTTGCATTACAGGCACTCATATTCGTTACGTGAGTCGTCTTATTTTACTAATTTTTTTGTAGCTGTGCATGCAGCTGTTATGTTGATGGTTAAAATTTCACGTGTATCTTAAAATTGAATGAGCTATACCAGATTCCTTGGCCAGTCATATGTATGTGCCACAATGTAGAAATAATTATGCAAAGAGTAAAATCGTAGAACCTTGTTGTTGTTAAAAAGTTTTTATCAAACTTGTCATATTTTGAAAATGTAAAATGTCAACCATATGATTGGAATTCAAAATGAATTCATCAAAAATATTTCTTGTTCTGAAACGAAGTTGATGTATGTCTTTCTCGTGGGACTCCAATTCGGTCATTGTATTCTTTGTTGTACGTTAACATTTTTTGTGTAAGCATTCTGACCCAATTTTACTGAAATATGAATGGAAGCTTTTAGTGGAAAAAGTAATGAAACTCAGAAAATGAAATGCTCTTAGAAAGGTAAACTGAAAACTGCAAATGATGTTACATTTCTATAACACTGGTAGGTATTGCCCAAATAATGGATAGGATTTCGTTTTTATATAAATTGAACCTATATTAATAGGGAGAATATGGGATCTAAATCACCAACATATTTGGATTTTCATTCTCAATCCTGATAAAAAAAAGTAATCTAAAGAGAGAAAAATAAGGAAATCAAGTTAAGACTATAAAGCGTTACATCAGTTTCGACAAGGATATCAAGGATGCCTCTCCTCTATGGAACAGAACGAGGCCAAACTAGCAGATCGATGTCAATGGAGTGAAAATGGAAAACGAAACAGATGCTTCCATAGGCAAGGAACTATTAAAAATTATAGTGCACGCCCCTTTGTGGATACTTTCTAGCACGATATGTGTCTTTTCATAACTTTGAGAAGTCAAGGTTTTTCTCCTTAATGGTAATGCGAATTTAAAGTGTATAAAGACTTTCAAGGAATTGAGATTGTTTCAACTTCACACCATGCTAGAACATTCCAATTACACATTACTGAAATGAACTTAATGTTTATAATAATTATATTGGTGTCAACTTAAACAATGTGAAACAATATCTAGTGCTCGATTTGAGATGGTTATAAAGTTCCAATGCTATAAAATTAAAAATAATGCCCTCTTTAAAATCATAATGGATTAAGTAATGGCTTCTCTAGAACCATTAAATTTTCATACAAGTAAATAAAATTTCCCTGGGCTTAAATTTAATGACACATTTTAATGAAGCATTCGGAACAATATCAAAAATAAAGACAAAAAACAATTTTGGCCTCGTTATGTCTTGTAACCGTTTGTTAGCTTAAGCAATCCTATATCCTTAAGCAGACGGGGATGGTGAATCGATCAATGCAAGGCAATTATTCCATGTCTCAATGCTCTTCGCTATAATTGTCGCTGGGTTTAGGTCCTTGAATAGTGGATTTTCAAGAGTCCTCTTTACTAATGCTGAGTGGCAAAATTTTCCCAACACAACAAGTTCACTGCAACAGTTGTTAGAAGTACTCCCTGTATTGAAAATAGCCGTGACAGCTTCTATAACACAGGGCAAACCCATTTTAGTTTCACAATTATTTTCTTTAATAATCTGGTCGTTCTCCTTCGTAGCCATTACTACAATGCAAGTTAAGAATAAAACCACTAGGATGGAAGAAACATTAATTCTTGCCATACTGCGCAAATCTCTTGTTACTAGTTAAATTTGGTTTGGAAAACAAATTTCGAAGAAAATTTAGAGGCAAAAAACTGGCATTTATAGGAATTGTTATAACCACATTGGACTACAATACATTACAATAAAAGAGAACATTAAATATTTCAATTTAATTACCATTAATTTTAATTACTACAAATCTAAAAATTAATTCAAATACACGCATTTATACTTCCCTTTATAATTCTTAAATGGCATTAAACAGATCACAAAAATAAGGTTCAAAAAAGATGTCGTGCATGTGTTTCTGCATTGAAAGTGGGATTGAACTATGACGTCCACTCCAAACAAAACTCCGACACTATAATATGGTGGAAATAACATATGCAAAAAGCAATGTGAGATACAGTACACTTGCATTACAGGCACTCATATTCGTTATGTGTGTCGTCTTATTTTACTAATTTTTTTGTCGTTGTGCATGTAGCTGTTATGTTGATGGTTAAAAATTCACGTGTATCTCAAAATTGAATGAGCTATACCAGATTCCTCAGCCAGTCATTTGTATGTGCCACAATGTAGAAATAATTATGCAAAGCGTAAAATCGTATAACCTTGTTGTTGTTAAAAAGTTTTATCAAACTTGTCATATTTTGAAAATGTAAAATGTCAACTATATGATTGGAATTCAAAATTAATTCATCAAAAATATTTCCTGTTTTGAAACAAAGTCGATGTATGTCTTTATTGTGGGACTCCAATTCTGTCATTGTATTCTTCGTTGTACGTTAACAATTTTTGTGTAAGCATTCTGACCCAATTTTACTGAAATATGAATGGAAGCTTTTAGTGGAAAGAGTAATGAAACTCAGAAAATGAAATGTGCTCTTAGAAAGGCAAACTGAAAACTGCAAATGATGTTACATTTCTATAACACTGGTAGGTATTGCCCAAATAATGGATAGGATTTCGTTTTTATATAAATTGAACCTATATTAATAGAGAGAATGTGGGATCTATGTCACCAACATATTTGGATTTTCATTCTCAATCCTGATAAAAAGAAAAGTAATCTAAAGAGAGAAGAATAAGGAAACCAAGTTAAGAATTTGAAGCATTACATCAGTTTCGACGAGGATATCAAGGATGCCCCTCCTCTATGGAACAGAACGAGGTCAAACTAGCAGATTGATGTCAATAGAGTGAAAATGGAAAACGAAACAGATGAGTCCATAGGCAAGGAACTATTAAAAATTATAGTGCACGTCCTGTCGAAACCATTTTTTAACGGGGTTTTAAAAAACGGGGTCGACTTTAAAAAATGAAAACGGGAGTCGCCACCAATCAGTTTAAGTGTGATTGAACCACTTTCAAACCATTTTGTTTGAAAATCATTTGTTTTGGTCTACGAAATCAATAAAACAGGTTCGGGAGTCGGTTACGTACGAAGAAGGGTTAGCACCCTCGTAACGCCCAAAATTGGTACCAAATTGAATAACTTTCAGTCTTCAATGCTAAAATTTGAAAATATTTGAAAATGTGATCCCTTTTGAAATTAAAGTAGTTCTAGTTTAAAACCAAGATTCCTTCGTTCAAAAGTGTATGAATATCACATCCAGCATGATAGGACATGATTTTCTAAAACTTTTGTAACTAAAATCGTCTCGTAATTTAAAATCATTTTAGAAGGATATTTTCGGTATTTATACAAACAGGAAATTGCAACCCAGCATGTTAGGGCACTATTTCCCGAATTTCTAAATACAAAAACATTGCCTTTGTTTTAAAACGTTTTTATATTTTCGTTTTGATATGATGCATTTAAGACGATATATCATAAGATAACAAAATTTAAACAAATGTAACACATACTTTAATACGAATATAACATTTCATGTAAATATAACTCATCAACATAGAAAATCAAATAATTATACTAATTTACATTTCATATCACAATTATAAAAACATAAAGAATTCACATAACATTACATACGAATACAACTTAGAGCTATCACATAATAATAATAAAAAAAGTAAAATTTGAGGTATATGCATAAAAGCAAATCTTGAATATGAAAAGAGAAATAAAAATAAGATAAAAATATTTGAAACATTACAAGGGAATTTTTTTAAAAAAATATTTTAAAAGGGTGAAATTAGTGTATATTTAATTAACTCTATATTATAATACAATATCTTAATACATATATTAAAGAGAATATAATAAATAAGATTTTATAATAAATTTTATAATACATAAATTAAATATCTTATATGTATGAAATATGATATTTACAAGTTATAAATTATATGCATAATAAAATGTATAATAATAGGGTTCAAATGGTATAATAATTAAAATAATAGGATATTAGAATACAACAGAATATTTGTTTATATATGCAAAATAAAATAATTTATAAAAGTAGAATAAGTGGTAAATAAAGTAATAAATGTAGTAATACAATAAATATTAAAAATAATATGTGTATGAAAATAATAGATATAATAGAATAGTAATGTAAATATATATAAAAATAATATAATATAAAAAAAGATAACGTATGAACAATAAAATAAGTAATATTTAAATGTTTTAAAATAAATAAATTATATGAAGTATATGAAAGTGAAAGTATAAATAAAATAACTTTGTAATATAAAATATAAGAGAATATAGGGTTTTAAAAGAATATTATAAAAATAATGAGATTAATTATAAAAATATAAATTAAAAAATATAGTATATAAAAAAGGAAACTCTAAAATTATAAATAATATAATAATTAAAATAGTAAGATATCTGATAAAAAAACAATTTATATATAAAATAACATAAAATAAAATATATTTTAATATAATAATATAATAATATAGACTATAAATAAATAGTATATAATAAGTATTATGTTATAAAAAAAATAACTATATCATAATATAATTTTTATATATAAATAGTATTTAAAATAAATAATATACATAATATTTAAAATGAATAAATTATAAAAATGTATAAAATAAATAAAATTTATAAAAGGATTAAAACTGAATTTAAATAAAACTGTAGGGCTACTTTTAAAATAATAAAAGAATTTATGCTTAATTGGAACACGGAGTAAAATCCTAGGGACTCGTTGGGTAAATTACCCTAATCCCAAAACGACACTGTTTCCAGTACATGGGTTTAAAAGGTTTGCCGGACCAAATTAAAACTAAAACAAAAGGTTTAGTCCAAATTTAAAAAAAAAAATTTAAATTGAACCAAATTAGAAAAAATAAAAAAACGGAAGGACTAAAGGAGAAATATTCCAATAGTCAAAAACACGCGGATCCTTCCCGGGTTACGGGTCAACACGCGGACCTTTATGGGCGAAACGTCGTCGTTTTAGGCCTATTCGGTTAAGCCTAAATGACATCGTTCTCTTTGGCTTATAACAGGGCCGATTTCGTTTTTAAAAATCATTTTAGCCAGTTCCAGAAAAAAAACGAGAGAATTCTCTCAAAACCTTCGGTCCTCTGAGCTCCGACCAGGGGTCGTCACCGCTTGTCCCTGGGAACCGTCGTACGTGGTCTCCACACGCTGACGTGCCACCTTTGGCAGCGGCCGGAAGGTTCGAATCCTTCCTCTAAAGGTATTTTCTTTTCCCTTTTTATTTCCAGCGATATTTTTTTTGAAATCTGCTGGGTTTACATGTATTTTGGAATGGAATAGAATAAAATATTAATAAAAGAATATCACCTTTAAAAAACTCTGCTTGTGTTTTATTACTGCTCGTATGTGTAACAATCGTAAGGAAAAAGAAAGGTTCCCATTACAGATTCGAAGCAAAGGCTTTATAGCCTTGGTTTATTACATATTTTGGAAAGAAACCCTTGATTTCCTTCCGTATTTGTTTAACCCGTGCATTATGTCTTTTCTTCCCATATTTGTTCTTTGTCTGTCGCGGTTCTTTCTTTTCCTTGCAGGTAACCAAGAGAATCGTGGCGACGATCGAGTGGCTCGATAAGGGCGCTGATGAGGCGCTGATGGCACGAACCAGCAGTGACTCGTGGGATGGCCAATGGCCAAATCCCTGAGCATTGATGGCGCCTTGATGGGAGCCTCGAATCTTGGGAACTGGTCAGACGCTCCTCGGTCTTTCCAGAAGCAGTTGCGGCGCGAGGGTTCCTCGGTCTTTCCAGAAGCAGCTGCGGCGCGAGGGTTTCTGGAAACACTAGGGTTTCCTGACCCAACTTAAGTGTATGGGCCAATTGGGCTAATTTTTGTAATTGGGTCTGGGTAGGTTTAAGTCCAGGTGTAAATGGGTAACGGGCTAGGTTATTTGGGCTATAGGATAGGCTTTAAAGTTCTGTAAAAAGGGACTATTTAATCAATATCCATTTATTTATTTTTTGGTTTTTTGGTTTTTCTTTTAAAACTGATATGGGCTTCCAACGGGCCGGGCAAAATTAGGTGATTACACGTCCCTTTGTGGATATTTCCTAGCACGATATGTGTCTTTTCATAACTTTGAGAGGTCAAGGTTTTTCTCCTTAATGGAAATGTGAATTTAAAGTGTATAAAGACTTTCAAGGAATTGAGATTGTTTCAACTTCACACCATGCTAGAACATTCCAATTACACATTATTGAAATGAACTTAATGTTTATAATAATTATATTTATCTTCGCTTAAACAATGTGAAACAATATCTAGTGCTAGATTTGAGATGGTTATAGACTTCCAATGCTATAAAATTAAAAATAATGGCCTCTTTAAAATCATAGTGGATTAAGTAATGGCTTCTCTAGAACCATTAAATTTTCATACAAGTAAATAAAATTTCCCTGGGCTTAAATTTAATGACACATTTTAATGAAGCATTCGGAACAATATCAAAAATAAAGACAAAAAACAATTTTGGCCTCGTTATGTCTTGTAACCGTTTGTTAGCTTAAGCAATCCTATATCCTTAAGCAGACAGGGATGGTGAATCGATCAATGCAAGGCAATTATTCCATGTCTCAATGCTCTTCGCTATAATTGTCGCTGGGTTTAGGTCCTTGAATAGTGGATTTTCAAGAGTCCTCTTTACTAATGCTGAGTGGCAAAATTTTCCCAACACAACAAGTTCACGGCAACACTTGTAAGAAATACTCCCTGTCTTGAAAATAGCCGTGAAAGCTTCTATAACGCAGGGCAAACCCATTTGAGTTTCACAATTATTTTCTTTAATAATCTGGTCGTTCTCCTTCGTAGCCATTACTACCATGCAAGTTAAGAATAAAACCACTAGGATGGAATAAACATTAATGCTTGCCATACTGCGCGTATCTCTTGTTACTAGTTAAATTTGGTTCGTAAAACAAATTTCCAACAAAATTTAGAGGCAAAAAACTGGCATTTATAGGAATTGTTATAACCACGTTGGACTACAATACGTTACAATAAAAGAGAACATTCAATATTTCAATTTAATTACCATAAATTTTAATTACTACAAATCTAAATATTAATTCAAATACACGCATTTATACTGCCCTTTATAATTCTTAAATGGCATTAAACGGATCACGAAAATAAGGTTCAATAAAGATGTCGTACATGTGTTTCTGCATTGAAAGTGGGATTGAACTATGATGTCCACTTCAAACAAAACACCAACACTATAATATGGTGGAAATAACATATGCAAAAAGCAATGTGAGATATAATACACTTGCAGTATAGGCACTCATATTCGTTACGTGTGTCGTCTTATTTTACTATTTTTTTTGTAGTTGTGCATGCAGCTGTTATGTTTATGGCTAAAAATTCACGTGTATCTCAAAATTGAATGAGCTATACCAGATTCCTCGACCAGTCATATGTATGTGCCACAATGTAGAAATAATTATGCAAAGTGTAAAATCGTATAACCTTGTTATTGTTAAAAAGTTTTATCAAACTTGTCATATTTTGAAAATGTAAAATGTCAACTATATGATTGGAATTCAAAATTAATTCATCAAAAATATTTCCTGTTCTGAAACGAAGTCGATGTATGTCTTTATCGTGGGACTCCAATTCGGTCACTGTATTCTGCGTTGTACGTTAACATTTTTTGTGTAAGCATTTGACCCAATTTTACTGAAATATGAGTGGAAGCTTTTAGTGGAAAAAGTAATGAAACTTAGAAAATGAAATGTGCTCTTAGAAAGGCAAACTGAAAACTGCAAATGATGTTACATTTCTATAACACTTGTAGGTATTGCCCAAATAATGGATAGGATTTCATTTTTATCTAAATTGAACCTATATTAACAGGGAGAATGTGGGATCTATGTCACCAACATATTTGGATTTTCATTCTCAATCCTGATAAAAAAAAGTAATCTAAAGAAAGAAGAATAAGGAAATCAAGTTAAGACTTTGAAGCGTTACATCAGTTTCGACGAGGGTATCAAGGATGCCCCCCTCTATGGAACAGAAAGAGGTCAAACTAACAGATCGATGTCAATGGAGTGAAAACGGAAAATGAAACAGATAAGTCCATATGCAAGGAACTATTAAAAATTATAGTGCACGTCCCTT
Source organism: Gossypium stocksii (assembly GCA_020496765.1). Taxonomy (NCBI): domain Eukaryota; kingdom Viridiplantae; phylum Streptophyta; class Magnoliopsida; order Malvales; family Malvaceae; genus Gossypium; species Gossypium stocksii. The sequence continues at coordinate 75,712 of JAIQCV010000108.1, read as the reverse complement.
TGTGGACATTTCCTAGCACGATATGTGTCTTTTCATAACTTTTAGAAGTCAAGGTTTTTCTCCTTAATGGTAATGTGAATTTAAAGTGTATAAAGACTTTCAAGGAATTGAGATTGTTTCAACTTCACACCATGCTAGAACATTCCAATTACACATTTTTGAAATGAACCTAATGTTTATAATAATTATATTTGTGTCAACTTAAACAATTTGAAATAATATCTAGTGCTCGATTTGAGATGGTTATGGAATTCCAATGCTATAAAGTTAAAAAAAATGGCCTCTTTACAATCATAGTGTATTAAGTAATGGCTTCTCTAGAACCATTAAATTTTCATACAAGTAAATAAAATTTCCCTTGGTTTAAATTTAATGACACATTTTAATGAAGCTTTTGGAACTATATCAAAAATAAAGACAAAAAACAATTTTGGCCTCGTTATGTCTTGTAATCGTTTGTTGGCTTAAGCAATCCTATATCCTTAAGTAGACGGGGATGGTGAATCGGTCAATGCAAGGCAATTATTCCAAGTCTCAATGCTCTTTGCTATAATTATCGCTGGGTTTAGGTCCTTGAATAGTGGATTTTCAAGAGTCCTCTTTCCTAATGCTGAGTGGCAAAATTTTCCCAACACAACAAGTTCACTGCAACAGTTGTTAGAAGTACTCCCTGTATTGAAAATAGCCGTGACAGCTTCTATAACACAGGGCAAACCCATTTTAGTTTCACAATTATTTTCTTTAATAATCTGGTCGTTCTCCTTCGTAGCCATTACTACAATGCAAGTTAAGAATAAAACCACTAGGATGGAAGAAACATTAATTCTTGCCATACTGCGCAAATCTCTTGTTACTAGTTAAATTTGGTTTGGAAAACAAATTTCGAAGAAAATTTAGAGGCAAAAAACTGGCATTTATAGGAATTGTTATAACCACATTGGACTACAATACATTACAATAAAAGAGAACATTAAATATTTCAATTTAATTACCATTAATTTTAATTACTACAAATCTAAAAATTAATTCAAATACACGCATTTATACTTCCCTTTATAATTCTTAAATGGCATTAAACAGATCACAAAAATAAGGTTCAAAAAAGATGTCGTGCATGTGTTTCTGCATTGAAAGTGGGATTGAACTATGACGTCCACTCCAAACAAAACTCCAACACTATAATATGGTGGAAATAACATATGCAAAAAGCAATGTGAGATACAGTACACTTGCATTACAGGCACTCATATTCGTTACATGTGTCATCTTATTTTACTAATTTTTTTGTAGTTGTGCATGAAGCTATTATGTTGCTGGTTAAAAATTCACGTGTATCTCAAAATTGAATGAGCTATACCAGATTCTTTGGCCAGTCATATGTATGTGCCACAATGTAGAAATAATTATGCAAAGTGTAAAATCGTATAACCTTATTATTGTTAAAAAGTTTTATCAAACTTGTCATATTTTGAAAATGTAAAATGTCAACTATATGATTAGAATTCAAAATTAATTCATCAAAAATATTTCTTGTTCTGAAACGAAGTCGATGTAGTCTTTATCGTGGGACTCCAATTCAGTCATTGTATTCTTCGTTGTATGTTAACATTTTTTGTATAAGCATTCTGACCCAATTTTACTGAAATATGAATGGAAGCTTTTAGTGGAAAAAGTAATGAAACCTAGAAAATGAAATGTGCTCTTGGAAAGGCGAACTAAAAACTGCAAATGATGTTACATTTCTATAACACTGGTAGGTATTGCCCAAATAATGGATAGGATTTTGTTTTTATATAAATTGAACCTATATTAATAGGGAGAATGTGGGATCTAAGTCACCAACATATTTGGATTTTCATTCTGAATCCTGATAAAAAAAAGTAATCTAAAGAAAGAAGAATAAGGAAATCAAGTTAAGTAATCTAAAGAAAGAAGAATAAGGAAATCAAGTTAAGGCTTTGAAGCGTTACATCAGTTTCGACAAGGATATCAAGGATGCCCCTCCTTTATGGAACAGAAAGAGGTCAAATTAATAGATCGATGTCAATGGAGTGAAAACGGAAAACAAAATAGATGAGTCCATAGGCAAGGAACTATTAAAAATTATAGTGCACGTCCCTTTGTGGATATTTCCTAGCACGATATGTGTCTTTTCATAACTTTGAGAAGTAAAGGTTTTTCTCCTTAATGGTAATGTGAATTTAAAGTGTATAAAGACTTTCAAGGAATTGAGATTGTTTCAACTTCACACCATGCTAGAACATTCCAATTACACATTTTTGAAATGAACTTAATGTTTATAATAATTATATTTGTGTCAACTTAAACAATGTGAAATAATATCTAGTGCTCGATTTAAGATGGTTACACAGTTCCAATGCCATAAAATTAAAAATAATGGCCTCTTTAAAATCATAGTGTATTAAGTAATGGCTTCTCTAGAACCATTAAATTTTCATGCAAGTAAATAAAATTTCCCTGGGCTTAAATTTAATGACACATTTTAATGAAGCATTCGGAAAAATATTAAAAATAAAGACAAAAAACAATTTTGGCCTCGTTATGTCTTGTAACCGTTTGTTAGCTTAAGCAATCCTATATCCTTAAGCAGACAGGGATGGTGAATCGATCAATGCAAGGCAACTATTCCATGCCTCAATGCTCTTTGCTATAATTGTCGCTGGGTTTAGGTCCTTGAATTGTGGATTTTCAAGAGTCCTCGTTACTAATGTTGAGTGGCAAAATTTTCCCAACACAACAAGTTCACTGCAACACTTGTTAGAAATACTCCCTGTAACACCCTAATTTTCGGGTTTTTCTTAGATTGATCCCTATCTGATAAAATGTTTAAATGTTAGTATTTGGGTGTGTAATGCATGTTTGGGGTGTGTTAATGGGCCTATGGAAGGCCCATGTGTTGGTTAGAAGCTCGGCAAAATTTTGTATTTTTGACTTAGAAGATAGGGGGACCATTGAAAGTAAGGGTCTGAAGAAATTGTGTGAAAAATAAGACACAAATGGATCAGTGGTAAAGTGGCAAGGGAGACGCCACTAGACTCCTTAAAAGGTGGCGCCTAAGTGAGTTTAGAGGTCAAGGGTTCAAGCGCCAGAGGTTGCAAAGGTAGTGTTTTATTTTTGAGCTTGAGCAGGTAAGAGTTTGAAGCAGAATTGAACTCTGCTTTGAGGAGATTTGAATCGGTCAAGGAGCAAATCGTGGAGGATGTTGAGGAGTAAAATAAGGAGCTTTCAAATTTTGAATGAAAGTGACCGGCCAAGGGACTCTCTATGGTGCAAATCGGCAAACAAGGCTAGGCATAGAATTTTCGGCAATTAGGTGTGAGTGGTGCCGAATTCCCTTATTTCTTCTATGATTTTGTGCCGATTTCCCTAAGTAAATAAGCTTCTTTCTTTTGTCGATTTTACATAGCCTATTAGGTACCTTTTTGCCACTTTTTTATCCCTTTTTCTCCTAATTGCCGCAACCTACTTTTACCCTAAGTATTATTGTCGAACTCCCTAGTTGCCGAAATCACTCTCTAGTCTCTCTTCTTCTCTCGTTCTTCTTTCTTGCTCTTACACCCCATGCCGATTCCATTTCGTCCCATTTCCCTGTAAGACTGAAACCACCTCCCTCCTTCTCTATTTCTTCAACCTTCTATCGACACACTCTTGACTGAAATCTTTATGCCGTTTGCTCTTTGGTAAACCGACTACTCTTACTCTTCTTTCTCTTAAACCCTTTTGTAAGCCGAACCCTATTCTTCCATCCCTTCTATTTGCCGATTTACCCCACCTACTTTATTGGTTAAAACAACAAGTGCACCATATCACTTCTTCAAAAGCCGAAAGCATCTCCTTCTAACCATTCAAAAAGCCGAATATCTCTAGAGCCACTCTTGTGACGTTAGAGTTAGATTTGCGGTGGATCTAATATAGTCTCGAGTTAGTGGAAGCGTGGAAGCGATACTCTTCGAGTGGAAGCAACGGTAAGCAATCTAAACATTAAGTACATTCGTTTATCAACATCAGAAAGAAAAGCCGAAATACCCCTAGATCTTTAGGGGCATGTCGACATTACTTATAAGACTCTAATACTATGGTTGTTCTTGTGTGCTTTGGATAGCAAGAGTAGGTGATCCAGCAAGGAGGGGAAAGTTGCGATTCATTTAAAGTTAGATCTAAGAGATCTAAAACAATTAAGGTAAGGTTGTAAGGCCATTGAGGGTATGGCCGAATGTAATAAAGGATTTTTGGCATTAATTTTGTAAAACCTGTCGGCTAACCAATTAGGGAATGGATTGTAGGAATAAGCATGTGGAGGATTTTGTTGGCGGAACCGCAAAACAGGTGTGTAACGTATTTCCATCATAGACTAGGACGGCAAAGGCCGTAATAACCGAAAACTGTTCTAAGTGTCGATTGCAAGTGACCGAAAATCAGTCTTGGGAGGATCTAAGAGTAACCAAATACTCTGTTGTGGTCAAACTAGGAGTTGACGATGGCGAAATTGCAGAAGGTGCAATTTCGAGCATTCCGATAAGATGGGCTTTGATGGGCCAAAGATGGGCCCAATGGGCTTCCGAGCCCAAATCGGTAAAATGACTATTATAGGCTTTCTGGTGACATGGTTAATAAGAACATAGTTAAGTTGGTAAACTAAACCTAAAAGTTAGACTTAACAGGCTTGAGATGACAATGGACTTAGTAAGGCCCATTAGGGGTTTTAAGTTAAAAGGGTAAAACTGGCAATTGGCTTAAATGGACTTCTGTGGTTACTTAAGGACTAATAATTAATCGAACGTGCATAAAAACTCTGAAAACTTGATAAAGGACTAAAATACCCCTAAAGGTGGAAATTACCAAAATACCCCTAGGTGTAAAAAGACTATTATACCCCTAGGGACAATTTTGTATGAAATGTATGATTTTATGTATCTGCATGAGTTACCATTTAATGTGAGCATATCTGATGCATGAGATGCTATATGTTGCATGCTAGTATGTATATATCTGTTGCATGGGGTATGGGTTTAGGATGGAGGAAGCGTTCTGGCAGCCTCGCTGCAATCTGGTGACTTTGTCACATTATTATCTGGCAGCCTCGCTGCAATTCTGGTGGCCTCACCACAATATCTGTATCTGGTGACCTCGTCACAATATCTGGCAGCCTCGCTGCAAATTATATCTGGCAGCCTCGCTGCAATATCTGTGGTGTGTAGCGGTTGGGTGGGTCGAGTAGTATCCCCACATGGTGTAAGGCTGGTACGGGGGTGTTATGGATGGATTTGGGTTGGGTTTCTGTTTGCATATTATATCTGATCTGAACCTGTTATGGGCCTATGGGCTTAACTTGATTTCTTTAATGGGTCAAGGCCTAATTAATCTGATTCTGAGGCTTGATCTGTTTTGGCCTATGGTTGAGATTATGTTATACACTGAGTTGTCAAACTCACCCCTTATTTCATCTCTGCAGGTAACCCTCAACCATAGTGGGCTTGGAGCTGAGAGAGATTCGGAGTGGCCACAGCATTTGCAAGTTCGGGTTTTCATATTGTTTTTAGTAATTTTTATTTTGCTATTATTTTGGGTTTTAATTGTAATAAGGCCGCTGTTTAAATTTTCTTTATGGGTTTTATTTTCTTGGATGGTTTAAATCGTATTTGGTTGAAACTGCTAGTATAGGCTGCGCGGGTTTTCAAATCCTTAAGAATGTTTTCACAAGTCAACAAGTTTAAAAATCCGGACAACTTAAAAAGAGTAACAAACTGACTTTTTCACAAGCTTACTGCTTTACTGAAAATCACACTTAAATCACACAAAAGGCCATAGACTTAGTTTTAGGTTCATGTGACACACCAGATCTAGTCATAACGTTTAGACCGGGTTTGGGTTGTTACACTCCCTGTCTTGAAAATAGCCGTGAAAGCTTCTATAACGCAGGGCAAACCCATTTTAGTTTCACAATTATTTTCTTTAATAATCTGGTCGTTCTCCTTCGTAGCCATTACTACCATGCAAGTTAAGAATAAAACCACTAGGACGGAATAAACATTAATGCTTGCCATACTGTGCGAATCCCTTGTTACTAGTTCAATTTGGTTCGAAAAACAAATTTCAAACAAAATTTAGAGGCAAAAAACTGGCATTTGTAGGAATTGTTATAACCACATTGGACTACAATATGTTACAATAAAAGAGAACATTCAATATTTCAATTTAATTGCCATTAATTTTAATTACTATAAATCTAAAAATTAATTCAAATACACGCATTTATACTTCCGTTTATAATTCTTAAATGGCAGTAAACGGATCACGGAAATAAGGTTCAATAAAGATGTCGTACATGTGTTTCTACATTGAAAGTGGGATTGAACTATGATGTCCACTCCAAACAAAACACCAACACTATAATATGGTGGAAATAACATATGCAAAAAGCAATGTGAGATATAGTACACTTGCATTACAGGCACTCATATTCATTCGTGTGTCGTCTTATTTTACTAATTTTTTTGTAGTTGTGCATGCAGCTGTTATGTTGATGGTTAAAAATTCACGTCTATCTATAAATTGAATGAGCTATACCAGATTCCTCGGCCAGTCATATGTATGTGCGACAATGTAGAAATAATTATGCAAAGGGTAAAATCATATAACATTGTCGTTGTTAAAAAGTTTTTATCAAACTTGTCATATTTTTAAAATGTAAAATGTCAACTATATGATTGGAATTCAAAATTAATTCATCAAAAATATTTCCTGTTCTGAAACGAAGTCGAGGTATGTCTTTATTGTGGGACTCCAATTCGGTCACTGTATTCGTCGTTGTACGTTAACATATTTTGTGTAAGCATTCTGACCCAATTTTACTGAAATATGAATGGAAGCTTTTAGTGGAAAAAGTAAAGAAACTTAGAAAATGAAATGTGCATTTAGGAAGGCAAACTAAAAATTGCAAGTGATGTTACATTTCTATAACACTCGTAGGTATTGCCCAAATAACAGATAGGATTTCGTTTTTATATAAATTGAACCTATATTAATAGGGAGAATCTGGGATCTAAGTCACCAACATATTTGGATTTTCATTATCAATCCTGATAAAAAAAAAATTAATCTAAAGAAAGAAGAATAAGGAAATCAAGTTAAGACTTTGAAGCGTTACATCAGTTTCGACGAGGATATCAAGGATGCCCTCCTCTATGGAACAGAAAGAGGTCAAACTAACAGATCGATGTCAATGGAGTGAAAATGGAAAACGAAACAGATGAGTCCATAGGCAATGAACTATTAAAAATTATAGTGCACGTCCCTTTGTGGATATTTCCCAGCACGATATGTGTCTTTTCATAACTTTGAGAAGTCAAGGTTTTTCTCCTTAAAGGTAATGTGAATTTAAAGTGTATAAAGACTTTCAAGGAATTGAGATTGTTTCAACTTCACACCATGCTAGAACATTCCAATCACACATTTTTGAAATAAACTTAATGTTTATAATAATTATATTTGTGTCAACTTAAACAATGTGAAATAATATCTAGTGCACGATTTGAGATGGTTATAGAGTTCCAATGCTATAATATTAAAAATAATTGCCTCTTTAAAATCATAGTGTATTAAGTAATGGCTTCTCTAGAACCATTAAACTTTCATGCAAGTAAATAAAATTTCCCTGGGCTTAAATTTAATGACACATTTTAATGAAGCATTCGGAACAATATCAAAAATAAAGACAAAAAACAATTTTGGCCTCGTTATGTCTTGTAACCGTTTGTTAACTTAAGCAATCCTATATCCTTAAGCAGACGGGGACGGTGAATCGATCAATGCAAGGCAATTATTCCATGTCTCAATGCTCTTCGCAATAATTGTCGCTGGGTTTAGGTCCTTGAATTGTGGATTTTCAAGAGTCCTCTTTACGAATGCCGAGTGGCAAAATTTTCCCAACACAACAAGTTCACTGCAACACTTGTTAGAAATACTCCCTGTCTTGAAAATAGCCGTGAAAGCTTCTATAACGCAAGGCAAACCCATTTTAGTTTCACAATTATTTTCTTTAATAATCTGGTCATTCTCCTTCGTAGCCATTACTACCATGCAAGTTAAGAATAAAACCATTAGGACGGAATAAACATTAATGCTTGCCATACTGCGCGAATCTCTTGTTACTAGTTAAATTTAGTTCGTAAAACAAATTTCGAACAAAATTTAGAGGAAAAAACTGGCATTTATTGGAATTGTTATTACCACATTGGACTACAATATGTTACAATAAAAGAGAACATTCAATATTTCAATTTAATTACCAGTAATTTTAATTACTACAAATCTAAATACTAATTCAAACACACGCATTTATACTGCCCTTTATAATTCTTAAATGGCATTAAACGGATCACAAAAATAACGTTCAAGAAAGATGTCGTACATGTGTTTCTGCATTGAAAGTGGGATTAAACTATGACGTCCACTCCAAAACAAAACACCAACACTATAATATGGTGGAAATAACATATGCAAAAAGCAATGTGAGATATAGTACACTTGCATTACAGGCACTCATATTCATTCGTGTGTCGTCTTATTTTACTAATATTTTTATAGTTGTGCATACAGCTATTATGTTGATGGTTAAAAATTCACGTCTATCTATAAATTGAATGAGCTATACCAGATTCCTCGGCCAGTCATATGTTTGTGGCACAATGTAGAAATAATTATGCAAAGCGTAAAATCGTATAACCTTGTTATTGTTAAAAAGTTTTATCAAACTTGTCATATTTTTAAAATGTAAAATGTCAACTATATGGTTGGAATTCAAAATTAATTCATCAAAAATATTTCCTGTTCTGAAACGAAGTCGAGGTATGTCTTTACCTTGGGACTCCAATTTGGTCACTGTATTTTTCGTTGTACGTTAGCATATTTTGTGTAAGCCTTCTGACCCAATTTTACTGAAATATGAATGGAAGCTTTTAGTGGAAAAAGTAATGAAACTCAGAAAATGAAATGTGCTTTTAGAAAGGCAAACTAAAAACTGCAAATGATGTTACATTTCTATAACACTCATAGGTATTGCCCAAATAATGGATAGGATTTCGTTTTTATATAAATTGAACCTATATTAATAGGGAGAATCTGGGATCTATGTCACAAACATATTTGGATTTTCATTCTCAATCCTGATAAAAAAAAGTAATCTCAAGAAAGAAGAATAAGGAAATCAAGTTAAGACTTTGAAGCGTTACATCAGTTTCGATGAGGATATCAAGGATGCCCCTCCTCTATGGAACAGAAAGAGGTCAAACTAACAGATCGATGTCAACGGATTGAAAATGGAAAACGAAACAGATGAGTCCATAGGCAAGGAACTATTAAAAATTATAGTGCACATCCCTTTGTGGATATTTCCTAGCACGATATGTGTCTTTTCATATCTTTGAGAAGTCAAGGATTTTCTCCTTAAAAGTAATGTGAATTTAAAGTGTATAAAGACTTTTAAGGAATTGAGATTGTTTCAACTTCACACCATGGCAGAACATCCCAATTACATATTATTGAAATGAACTTAATGTTTATAATAATTAAATTTGTGTCAACTTAAACAATGTGAAATAATATTTAGTGCTCGAATTGAGATGGTTATCGAGTTCCAATGCTATAAAATTAAAAATAATGGCCTCTTTAAAATCATAGTGGATTAAGTAATGGCTTCTCTAGAACCATTAAATTTTCATACAAGTAAATAAAATTTCCCTGGGCTTAAATTTAATGACACATTTTAATGAAGCATTTGGAACAATATCAAAAATAAAGACAAAAAACAATTTTGGCCTCGTTTTGTCTTGTAACTGTTTGTTAGCTTAAGCAATCCTATATCCTTAAGCAGACGGGGATGGTGAATCGATCAATGCAAGGCAATTATTCCATGTCTCAATGCTCTTCGCAATAATTGTCGCTGGGTTTAGGTCCTTGAATTGTGGATTTTCAAGAGTCCTCTTTACGAATGCCGAGTGGCAAAATTTTCCCAACACAACAAGTTCACTGCAACACTTGTTAGAAATACTCCCTGTCTTGAAAATAGCCGTGAAAGCTTCTATAACGCAAGGCAAACCCATTTTAGTTTCACAATTATTTTCTTTAATAATCTGGTCATTCTCCTTCGTAGCCATTACTACCATGCAAGTTAAGAATAAAACCATTAGGACGGAATAAACATTAATGCTTGCCATACTGCGCGAATCTCTTGTTACTAGTTAAATTTAGTTCGTAAAACAAATTTCGAACAAAATTTAGAGGAAAAAACTGGCATTTATTGGAATTGTTATTACCACATTGGACTACAATATGTTACAATAAAAGAGAACATTCAATATTTCAATTTAATTACCAGTAATTTTAATTACTACAAATCTAAATACTAATTCAAACACACGCATTTATACTGCCCTTTATAATTCTTAAATGGCATTAAACGGATCACAAAAATAACGTTCAAGAAAGATGTCGTACATGTGTTTCTGCATTGAAAGTGGGATTGAACTATGACGTCCACTCCAAAACAAAACACCAACACTATAATATGGTGGAAATAACATATGCAAAAAGCAATGTGAGATATAGTACACTTGCATTACAGGCACTCATATTCATTCGTGTGTCGTCTTATTTTACTAATATTTTTATAGTTGTGCATACAGCTATTATGTTGATGGTTAAAAATTCACGTCTATCTATAAATTGAATGAGCTATACCAGATTCCTCGGCCAGTCATATGTTTGTGGCACAATGTAGAAATAATTATGCAAAGCGTAAAATCGTATAACCTTGTTATTGTTAAAAAGTTTTATCAAACTTGTCATATTTTTAAAATGTAAAATGTCAACTATATGGTTGGAATTCAAAATTAATTCATCAAAAATATTTCCTGTTCTGAAACGAAGTCGAGGTATGTCTTTACCTTGGGACTCCAATTTGGTCACTGTATTTTTCGTTGTACGTTAGCATATTTTGTGTAAGCCTTCTGACCCAATTTTACTGAAATATGAATGGAAGCTTTTAGTGGAAAAAGTAATGAAACTCAGAAAATGAAATGTGCTTTTAGAAAGGCAAACTAAAAACTGCAAATGATGTTACATTTCTATAACACTCATAGGTATTGCCCAAATAATGGATAGGATTTCGTTTTTATATAAATTGAACCTATATTAATAGGGAGAATCTGGGATCTATGTCACAAACATATTTGGATTTTCATTCTCAATCCTGATAAAAAAAAGTAATCTCAAGAAAGAAGAATAAGGAAATCAAGTTAAGACTTTGAAGCGTTACATCAGTTTCGATGAGGATATCAAGGATGCCCCTCCTCTATGGAACAGAAAGAGGTCAAACTAACAGATCGATGTCAACGGATTGAAAATGGAAAACGAAACAGATGAGTCCATAGGCAAGGAACTATTAAAAATTATAGTGCACATCCCTTTGTGGATATTTCCTAGCACGATATGTGTCTTTTCATATCTTTGAGAAGTCAAGGATTTTCTCCTTAAAAGTAATGTGAATTTAAAGTGTATAAAGACTTTTAAGGAATTGAGATTGTTTCAACTTCACACCATGGCAGAACATCCCAATTACATATTATTGAAATGAACTTAATGTTTATAATAATTAAATTTGTGTCAACTTAAACAATGTGAAATAATATTTAGTGCTCGAATTGAGATGGTTATCGAGTTCCAATGCTATAAAATTAAAAATAATGGCCTCTTTAAAATCATAGTGGATTAAGTAATGGCTTCTCTAGAACCATTAAATTTTCATACAAGTAAATAAAATTTCCCTGGGCTTAAATTTAATGACACATTTTAATGAAGCATTTGGAACAATATCAAAAATAAAGACAAAAAACAATTTTGGCCTCGTTTTGTCTTGTAACTGTTTGTTAGCTTAAGCAATCCTATATCCTTAAGCAGACGGGGATGGTGAATCGATCAATGCAAGGCAATTATTCCATGTCTCAATGCTCTTCGCTATAATTGTCGCTGGGTTTAGGTCCTTGAATAGTGGATTTTCAAGAGTCCTCTTTACTAATGCTGAGTGGCAAAATTTTCCCAACACAACAAGTTCACTGCAACACTTGTTAGAAATACTCCCTGTCTTGAAAATAGCCGTGAAAGCTTCTATAATGTAGGGCAAACCCATTTTAGTTTCACAATTATTTTCTTTAATAATCTGGTCGTTCTCCTTCATAGCCATTACTACCATGCAAGTTAAGAATAAAACTACTACGACGAAATAAACATTAATGCTTGCCATACTGCGCAAATCTCTTGTTACTAGTTAAATTTGGTTTGTAAAACAAATTTCGAACAAAATTTATAGGCAAAAAATTGGCATTTATAGGAATTGTTATAGCCACATTGGACTACAATACGTTACAATAAAAGAGAACATTCAATATTTCAATTTAATTACCATTAATTTTAATTACTACAAATCTAAATATTAATTCAAATACACGCATTTATACTTCCCTTTATAATTCTTAAATTGCATTAAACGGATCATGAAAATAAGGTTCAATAAAGATGTCGTGCATGTGTTTCTGCATTGAAAGTGGGATTGAACTATGACGTCCACTCCAAACAAAACACCAACACTATAATATGGTGGAAATAACATATGCAAAAAGCAATGTGAGATATAGTACACTTGCATTACAGGCACTCATATTCGTTACGTGTGTCGGCTTATTTTACTAATTTTTTTGTAGTTGTGCATGCAGCTGTTATGTTGATGGTTAAAAATTCACGTCTATCTATAAATTGAATGAGCTATACCAGATTCCTCGGCCAGTCATATGTATGTGGCACAATATAGAAATAATTATGCAAATCGTAAAATCGTATAACCTTGTTGTTGTTAAAAAGTTTTGATCAAACTTATCATATTTTGAAAATGTAAAATGTCAACTATATGATTGGAATTCAAAATTAATGCACCAAAAATATTTCCTATTTTGAAACGAAGTCGATGTATGTCTTTATCGTGGGACTGCAATTTGGTCACTATATTCTTCGTTGTACGTTAACATTTTTTGTGTAAGCATTCTGACCCAATTTTACTGAAATATGAATGGAAGCTTTTAGTGGAAAAAGTAATGAAACTCAGAAAATGAAATGTGCTCTTAGAAAGGCAAACTGAAAACTGCAAATGATGTTACATTTCTATAACACTCGTAGGTATTGCCCAAATAATGGATAGGATTTCGTTTTTATATAAATTGAACCTATATTAGTAGGGAGAATGCGGGATCTATGTCACCAACATATTTGGATTTTCGTTATCAATCCTGATAAAAAAAATTAATCTAAAGAAAGAAGAATAAGGAAATCAAGTTAAGGCTTAGAAGCGTTACATCAGTTTCGACGAGGATATCAAGGATGCCCCTCCTCCATGGAACAAAAAGAGGTCAAACTAACAGATCGATGTCAATGGAGTGAAAATGGAAAACGAAACAGATGAGTCCATATGCAAGGAACTATTTAAAATTATAGTGCACATCCCTTTATGGATATTTCCTAGCACGATATGTGTCTTTTCATAACTTTGAGTAGTCAAGGTTTTTCTCCTTAAAAGTAATATGAATTTAAAGTGTATTAAGACTTTCAAGGAATTGAGATTGTTTCAACTTCACACCATGCTAGAACATCCCAATTGCACATTATTGAAATGAACTTAATGTTTATAATAATTATATTTGTGTCAACTTAAACAATGTGAAATAATATCTAGTGCACGATTTGAGATGGTTATAGAGTTCCAATGCTATAAAATTAAAAATAAGAGCCTCTTTAGAATCATAGTCAATTAAGTAATGGCTTCTCCAGAACCATTAAATTTTCATACAAGTAAAGAAAATTTCCCTGGGCTTAAATTTAATGACACATTTTAATGAAGCATTCGGAACAATATCAAAAATAAAGACAAAAAACAATTTTGGCCTCGTTATGTCTTGTAATCGTTTGTTAGCTTAAGCAATCCTCTATCCTTAAGTAGACGGGGATGGTGAATCGATCAATGCAAGGCAATTATTCCATGTCTCAATGCTCTTCTCTATAATTGTCGCTGGGTTTAGGTCCTTGAATAGTGGATTTTCAAGAGTCCTCTTTACTAATGCTGGGTGGCAAAATTTTCCCAATACAACAAGTTCACTGCAACACTTGTTAGAAATACTCCCTGTCTTGAAAATAGCCGTGAAAGCTTCTATAACGGAGGGTAAACCCATTTTAGTTTCACAATTATTTTCTTTAATAATCTAGTCGTTCTCCTTCGTAGACATTACTACCATGCAAGTTAAGAATAAAACCACTAGGACGGAATAAACATTAATGCTTGCCATACTGCGCGAATCCCTTGTTACTAGTTAAATTTGGTTCGTAAAACAAATTTTGAACAAAATTTAGAGGAAAGAACTGGCACTTATAGGAATTGTTATAACCACATTGGACTACAATATGTTACAATAAAAGGGAACATTCAATATTTCTATTTAATTACCATTAATTTTAATTACTACAAATCTAAATATTAATTCAAATACACGCATTTATAGTTCCCTTTATAATTCTGAAATTGCATTGAACGGATCGCGAAAATAAGGTTCAAAAAAGATGTCGTGCATGTGTTTCTGCATTGAAAGTGGGATTGAACTATGACGTCCACTCCAAACAAAACTCCAACACTATAATATGGTGGAAATAACATATGCAAAAAGCAATGTGAGATACAGTACATTTGCATTACAGGCACTCATATTCGTTACGTGTGTCGTCTTATTTTACTAATTTTTTTGTAGTTGTGCATGCAACTATTATGTTGATGGTTAAAAATTCCCGTCTATCTAAAAATTGAATGAGCTATACTAGATTCCTCGGCCAGTCATATGTATGTGCCACAATGTAGAAATAATTATGCAAAGCGTAAAATCGTATAACCTTGTTGTTGTTAAAAAGTTTTGATCAAACTTGTCATATTTTGAAAATGTAAAATGTCAACTATATGATTGGAATTCAAAATTAATGCATCAAAAATATTTCCTGTTTTGAAACGAAGTCGATGTATGTCTTTATCGTGGGACTCCAATTTGGTCACTATATTCTTCGTTGTACGTTAACATTTTTTGTGTAAGCATTCTGACCCAATTTTACTGAAATATGAATGGAAGCTTTTAGTGGAAAAAGTAATGAAACTCAGAAAATGAAATGTGCTTTTAGAAAGGCAAACTGAAAACTACAAATGATGTTACATTTCTATAACACTCGTAGGTATTGCCCAAATAATGGATAGGATTTCGTTTTTATATAAATTGAACCTATATTAATAGGGAGAATGTAGGATTTATGTCACCAACATATTTGGATTTTCATTCTCAATCCTGATAAAAAAAAATTAATCTAGAGAAAGAAGAATAAGGAAATCAAGTTAAGACTTTGAAGCGTTACATCAGTTTCGACGAGGATATCAAGGATGCCCCTCCTCTATGGAACAGAAATGGGTCAAACTAATAGATCGATGTCAATGGAGTGAAAATGGAAAACGAAACAAATGAGTCCATAGGCAAGGAACTATTAAAAATTATAGTGCACGTCCCTTTGTGGATATTTCCTAGCACGATATGTGTCTTTTCATAACTTTGAGAAGTCAAGGTTTTTCTCCTTAAAGGTAATGTGAATTTAAAGTGTTTAAAGACTTTTAAGGAATTGAGATTGTTTCAACTTCACACCATGCTAGAACATTCCAATTACAGATTATTGAAATGAACTAAATGTTTATAATAATTATATTTGTGTCAACTTAAACAATTTGAAAGAATATCTAGTGCTCGATTTGAGATGGTTACAGAGTTCCAATGCTATAAAATTATAAATAATGGCCTCTTTAAAATCATAGTGTATTAAGTAATGGCTTCTCTAGAACCATTAAATTTTCATACAAGTAAATAAAATTTCCCGAGGCTTAAATTTAATGATACATTTTAATGAAGCTTTCGGAACAATATGAAAAATAAAGACAAAAATCAATTTTGGCCTCGTTATGTCCTGTAATCGTTTGTTAGCTTAAGCAATCCTATATCCTTAAGAAGACGGGGATGGTGAATCGATCAATGCAAGGCAGTTATTCCATGTCTCAATGCTCTTCGCTATAATTGTCGCTGGGTTTAGGTCATTAAATAGTGGATTTCCAAGAGTCCTCTTTACTAATGCTGAGTGGCAAAATTTTCCCAACACAACAAGTTCACTGCAACACTTGTTAGAAATGCTCCCTGTCTTGAAAATAGCCGTGAAAGCTTCTATAACGCAGGGCAAACCCATTTTAGTTTCACAATTATTTTCTTTAATAATCTGGTCGTTCTCCTTCGTAGCCATTGCTACCATGCAATTTAAGAATAAAACTACTAGGAGGGAATAAACATTAATGCTTGCCATACTGTGCGGATCTCCTGTTACTAGTTAAATTTGGTTCGTAAAACAAATTTCGAACAAAATTTAGAGGAAAAAACTGGCTTTTATAGGAATTGTTATAACCACATTGGACTACAATACGTTACAATAAAAGAGAACATTCAATATTTCAATTTAATTACCATTCATTTTAATTACTACAAATCTAAATATTAATTCAAATACACGCATTTATAGTTCCCTTTATAATTCTTAAATGGCATTAAACGGATCACGAAAATAAGGTTCAATAAAGATGTCATACATGTGTTTCTGCATTGAAAGTGGGATTGAACTATGACGTCCACTCCAAACAAAACACCAACACTATAATATGGTGGAAATAACATATGCAAAAAGCAATGTGAGATATAGTACACTTGCATTACAGGCACTCATATTCGTTATGTGTGTCTTCTTATTTTACTAATTTTTTTGTAACACCCTGAATTTGGGCCTAGAAGAATTGGGTGTTGAGTCTGGGTTCGATAAAAGAAAACCTGAGTAATTGTGAAGTTTTAAAAATTATTATTGTTAAAAAAAAATGTTACTGTATTTTTTAAAGTCTTATGAAAATTATAATTAAAATATTATTAGAAAATTTTACTGTATTTATTATTGCGGATGTTTTAAATATTTATTATTACTGATGTTTTGAAAATTATAATTATGATTATTAGGAAAAAAAATATATCACTGTATTTGAAATTTTTATAAAAATATATTTATAAAATTTCTATTGTTATTATTATTATTATTTTTATTTAAAAATATATATAGAGTATTATTATTAATTTGGTGTTTAAATTTAGTTTTTAAATAAATTTGGAAGTATTTATAGTGAGGGAAAAGTCTTGGGTTTGATCCAGGACTCTAGCGAAAATTATTATTTTTGCCTCTTTAGGGGAAGCTGGGCATTAGGCTTATATTTAAGTTGGGTTAATATTGGACGTAAAGGAGGAGCGTGGCCTAGTGGTTAAGCATGTTGGGCAACAGGAAGGAGGTTGGGGTTCGATTCCTAGCATGTGCAAGTATAGTTTTTTTTTTTTTTCACAAGCAGGGAGCGTCGCACCAAGCCCTTAAAAGAAGTTGCGGTTGGGATATGACACAAAGAAGGCATTGGTTGCGGTGGCAACCACGTGCTAGTATTGTTCAAGAGGGCGTAAGTTCGATTCCAGCGCCGGTCAATTTTAGAATTTATTTTTAAGGAACCCGGGACTTCAGTAGGTATAGGTTAAGATTAATTGTGATCATATTATGGTAAAGCGGAAAATTTGGTGCTGTGGCCAACAGCAGGCTGCGAAGCACAGGGACGGGAGCAGGTCTTGAGGTCGAGTTTCGCCTCGCACACGGAAGGTAGAATTTTACTGCACGCGTGAGGAAGGAGTTGGAGTCCGATCGGGACTCCTCCTAGCAGCAGGATGGAGCGATTGAAGCAGCGTGGAGTGCTGCTGATTCGGTGAGGGGGTTTGGATTTCATCCAAATCCATTTGAAATGCTAAAATCAAGGAAGGAATTGAAGACAATTCAAATTTATTTTGGATGGAATTTAAATTCGGTCGGTAGCTTAAATTAAGGAGCAAGGCATGGTATTTGATTTAGGAAGGAAATCTTTTATTTTATGCCAAAATACACCATTCCGCTAGGGGATTTTTGAGTGCCGAATTACCTTGTTACTTTGCTTTCATGATTTATTTTCTTCTTTAGTTTTGGGGGTTAGCCGATTGAATTTTTATTCTTTCTTCAGTCGGTTTTTGTGTTATTCTATTTTTTCCTACTTTATATTTTCTTTTGCTCATTTTCTCTTCGAATCTTTTTCATTCAAAGCTGAATCAACTCTTGCTTTCCTATCGTTTCTTTTCACCAATCATAAAACCAATTTCATTCAACCTCCATAGCCGAATAGTCATAAAGGCCGAAAACGCGACTTTTGATTATCCTTGTGTCGATTTCTTTTAATTGAAACTTTTAGAGCTTTTTGGCTTAGTTCTCTGCTCGTATTTTGGGGATTAATCTACAACATATCTGGAAAAAAGAAGGAGGTAGCGCTTGGGAACGTTTTAGCAAATAGATCTTTGGTAAGTAACTGAACTCTTTCTTATTCGTTATTTTAGAAATGAAGAGAAGTCGAAATCCCTATATACTTGGGGAGATGGTCGACTTGGCTAGAGGCTAATCTTATTTTGGTAATCAGTTTTTGAGTGTGTTAAGGGTGATCAACAAGGAGCATTGGATTAAGGGCATTGGCACAGTTAGATCTGGATTTAATAGATCTAAGTCGATAAAGGATTGTTTTGGAGTGGATATTGTCATTTTCTTCGTCGCAATCAGGTGTGTATCGAACCCCTTCTTTAGTCTAATTCGGAAAAGGCCAATTAACCGAAAAGTTGGTATTATGGAGGCCTGCGAGTGTACGAATGCTCACAAGATGTTTGGAAATCGTGGATTCTATAACCGTAAGTGGTAAGTTAGATGAGTGTGCAATTTCGTGTGCTTCAGTAAGTTGGG
The DNA here is from genome assembly GCA_020496765.1 of Gossypium stocksii. Classification (NCBI taxonomy): domain Eukaryota; kingdom Viridiplantae; phylum Streptophyta; class Magnoliopsida; order Malvales; family Malvaceae; genus Gossypium; species Gossypium stocksii. Next base: position 56,698 of record JAIQCV010000108.1, on the reverse strand, counting down.
CCACGATGGGCCGAATGTGGGCCCAATGGGCTTTTGGGCCCATTTGGGTAAAGAGAAGTAATAAGTAAGTTCTGTTAGACTGTAGGATTAAAACTGTTAAAACTGGTAACTCGATATGAAGCTGGGATTAAATGGGCTTAATCTGCTAATAGGCGCTGTAGGGCCCATTAGGGGTTTTAGGGCCAGTAACTGAAACTTGTTAAAAACTGTTAAATTTATTGCTAAGATGGAAATAGAGATTACCAATGACTGTAATACACTTAAGACTTTTAGTATCAGAATAATTACTGGAATATCCCCTTAGGGTGCGAAATTACTGTTATACCCCTAGGGTTAATTCTGTATGAAATGCATGATATTCTGTTTCTGTATGCTATATGTCATAATATGTATAACTGGTGCATGATATTCTGATTCTGTATGATGTATGTCATGACATGTATATCTGCTGCATGGGATATGGGTTATATTGATGGAGGAAGTGTTCTGGTGGCCTCGCCACATATATCTGTTCTGGTGGCCTCGCCACATATATCTGTTCTGGTGGCCTCGCCACAATATCTGTATCTGGTGACTCTGTCACAATATCTGGCAGCCTCGCTGCAAATTCTGTGGTGTGTAGCGGATGGGTGGGTCGAGTAGTCTCCCCACATGGTGTAAGGTTGGTATGGGGGTGTATACGGTTGGATATGGGTTGGGTTTCTGCGTACATGATATATATCTTCTTTGTTCCTGTCATGGGCCTATGGGCTTCATTCTGATTTCTGTAATGGGCTAAAGCCCAAATTAATCTGATTATGAGGCTTGATTTGATTTGGACTATGGTTGGGCTATTTTACACACTGAGTTTTCCAAACTCACCTTTTTTCCTTTTACCCATGCAGGTGAGCCTTACGTTAGTGGACTTAGAGCTGGGAGGGATTCAGAGTGGCCACATGGACTGGACTGTTGGATTTTAATTAAGTTACCTATTTCAATTTAGATTTAATCATTTATTTTTTGTGTTGGGTTGTAAAAGGGCCTCTTTAATTATTTTTATTTTGGGTTTTTATTCTTTACTTATTTAAATTGATTTTAGCTTAAGTAGGATATTATTTAAATCGATTGGAAAATGAACGATTCTAAGACACGGTTTTTATAAAAGTTATTTGTTTGCAAAATAACGTGATAACCAAGCAAAGCTTTCGTAATTTTAAACGTTCTCGTAAATAAATATTTCAAATAGCTAAAGTGTGGCAATGGTCGTGTGCATGGCTAGGAGTGGATCCAAGAAGAGCTTGGTACTTAAGCAGTCTATTTGACTCACCTCCTCTTCTCTGGAATCCTACCTGGGGCCTAGCTTTCATTCACTTTAAGTCATAACGAAAAAGGTCAAATTTTCTGATACTTAAACCGTTTTCAAAATAACATGTTTTATAAAGGTTACAAAGGGGTTACAAGCGTTCACAAGTTTTCTATAAAATGAGACAAAGTTTTTAACAATGTTTGAAAAGGGATGATTATTTCAATGAACCACGTTTTGGAAAAAGTTAAACACAAGGTATGGTTTTATACAATTTTAACGGTAAAGTTTTTAAACATTAAAGAAGGGTTTTCCATGAAAACATGGTTTTCGAAAAACACTTCAATGTGACAAATCAGACTTGGCCGTAACATCCAGGCCAGGTTTGGGGTGTTATATTTTTTTAGTTGTGCATGCAGCCGTTATGTTGATGGTTAAAAATTCACATGTATCTCAAAATTGAATGAGCTATACTAGATTCCTCGGCTAGTCATATGTATGTGCCACAATGTAGAAATAATTATGCAAAGCGTAAAATTGTATAACCTTGTTGTTGTTAAAAAGTTTTTATCAAACTTGTCATATTTTTAAAATGTAAAATGTCAACAATATGATTGGAATTCAAAATTAATTCATCAAAAATATTTCCTGTTGTGAAACGAAGTCGATGTATGCCTTTATCGTGGGACTCCAATTCGGTCACTGTATTCTTCGTTGTACGTTAACATTTTTTTGTGTAAGCATTCTGACCCAATTTTACTGAAATATGAATGGAAGCTTTTAGTGGAAAAAGTAATGAAACTCAGAAAATGAAATGTGCTCTTAGAAAGGCAAACTGAAAACTGCAAATGATGTTACATTTCTATAACACTCGTAGGTATTGCCCAAATTGTAATACCCTAAATTTGGGCCTAGAAGTATTGGGCTTGGGCCTGGGTGCGGGTGTGAGATAGTTCGAAATAAAATTATTGATGTGTTGAATTTTGTTATGGAAGGTTATTATTAATGGGTTAATGTGGTATTTTAGTGAACTGCGAAGGATTCATAGTGTGGGGAAAAGTCTTGGGCTAATTTCTGGGATTCCGTGATTTTTGTGATATTTGGTGTAATGTTGAAATTTTGATATATGGATGTGTAATTCGTGTTTGGAGTGTGTTATTGGGCCTATGGAAGGCCCAAGTGTTGGTTAAAAACCCGGTGAATTCTTGGATTTTTGGACTTAAGGAATAGAGGACTTGGAAAAGAGGAGTTGTAAGGAATTATGTGTGTAATAAGACACAAAAAAAGGAATGTGGTGTAGTGGCAAAGTAGCGCCACTTAAGGGACAAGGAAGCAAAGGGTCCAAGGTTCAAGTCTTGGCTCTTGCAATTTATTTTGGTTTTTCTTTTAAATAAATCTGGAAGCAAGTAGGTGAGCTTTAAAGTTAAATGTGTTGGACTTATGACACAAATGAGCTTGTGTCCAAGTGGTGGTGCCTTGACATGACTAATTGAGAGGTCTATGGTTCGAATCCCATTGCTTGCAAAGGTTGATTATTTTGCTAATTCTTTAATTTTGGGGGGATTGATGGAGAATCCCACATCGGAAAGCTAACATGAGAGCAGGTGAGGAGCTAGCTTTAAATAGAGCAAACTAGGAGGAGAGTAGGCACAGCCTTCTTGGCTGATCCCTTTCGCTTTATGGCGTGCCTGTTTGGGTTGGGCATCGGCTAAGAGTGTTTGGAGCGCGGATTAACTTCAGTCTCCTATCAGGTGTGTATTTCTCACTACTCTAGCGGTAGGAGGGCTACTTCGGGCTGCGATGGGCCAAAGAGGCCATGTGGGCCTAGTGGGCCTGCGGGCCCAATTGGATAAGTTGTTTGATTGTATAGTAAATATTGGGCTAGATTAGGTGAATCTCATATCTGTGGCTGGATTTAGGCTAAAAGGGCCACACGAGTATGTGGGCCCATTTGGGCCGACAATGGGCCCTAGGCCCATTCGCATTGTTATCTCTGTTTAGAAATGCTTTAGTTTACAAAGTTACTAAAATATCCTTGGTTTACAAAATTACTGAAATACCTTGGTTTACAAAATTACCGAATTACCCTCGATTTGGAAAATTACAAGAAATATCCCGATTTATAAAATTATCGAATTACCCTTGATTTGTACAATGACAGAAGTACCCTCGATTTGTAAAATGACAAACATACCCTTGATTTGTAAAATTACCATTTTACCCATGATTTGTAAAATTACCATTTTACCCCTAATTTGTAAAATTACCATTTTACCCCTAATTTGTAAAATTACTATTTTACCCTTAATTTGTAAAATTACCATTTTACCCCTAATTTGTAAAATTACCATTTTACCCATGATTTGTAAAATTACCGTTTTACCCCTAATTTGTACAATTACTATTTTACCCTTAATTTGTAAAATTACCATTTTACCCCTAATTTGTAAAATTACTATTTTACCCTTGATTTGTAGAAATTACTATTTTACCCTCGATTTGCAAATTTATCGAAATACCCCTGTAGGGTAGAATTACCGAGACACCCCTATGGGGTAAAATTATCGTTTTGCCCCTAGGGTGTTAAATGACTATTTTGCCCCTCGTGGGTAAATGACTAACTTGTGTGATGATTGGGCTAGTTTGACCGTGGATATAAGTTGGTGATATGAATGACTTGACTGTGATCTATTCTTATTTTTGGGATTTGGAAAAGTTGGAATCCCTATGTGATTAGGGAGGCTGTCGAAATAGTGCCTAAGGCTTTAAGGGGCTGTTACCAATTATTTTACTCTGTGCTTGTAAGGGTTAAAGGCTGCTGATTAAGGGCTTGGATCAGTGGAGCGTTCGGATCCAGATTTGGATATCAACTTCAGTAAAGGTAAGGATTTAGGGCCTTGTTCATGGATGCTCGAATATGGTAAGAGTATGTTAAATTTAGTTATCATTGATTCATGGTCTAATGTTTTAGTAATCGAATGTAGGATTGACTTGGATCGGATATAGTCATCGTTCGTTGCAAGCAGGTGTGTAATGAACCTCATAGTAGCTTAGATTAATATTTGCTGAAAAGCCAAAATGCCTAAACTTCGGTATTTCAAACTTGTGGTTTTGTGAATGGTTTGAGACGTGATACATATGATAAGATCGGTGATTGGATCGATAGAATAGGTAAGGGCACGATTTTGTGCACGATGGTAAGTTGGGCCTCGATGGGCTGAAATTGGGCCCAATGCGCTTACGAGCCCATATGGGTAAAAATGGGCAATAGACATTTCTTAATAGACTATAGGCTTAAAACTAGTTAAATTAGTAGTTAACTGTAGGATTTGGACTAAATGGGCTTAGACGACTGAACTAGCTACATAGGGCCCATTAGGGGTTTTTGGCCCATAACTCGGTTGAACTAAAATAGGCTAAAATTACTGTTTAAACATTTGGAATTGATGAATAAGCATGGAAAACCCTAATAATGGATAAAATTATGTTATTACCCTTAAAACATGAAAATGTCTATTTTGCCTCTAGGTGAAAAATGTCTATTATACCCCTAGGGTTTCATTCTGAATATGATGATTATGATATTGTTATTTTACATGCTATGACATGATATGCACATGATATGCACATTATATGCTATGACATGTATACGATATGCCATGTTTTACTCATTAAATGCATGGGTTGGGTTATTATATGATGGAGGAAGTGATAAAGGGCTTTGCCCCAGTTTACCGAAAAGGGCTTTTTCCCCAGTTATTAAAAGAGGCTTGGCCTCCAGTTATATGATAAAGCAGCTATGCTGCCAGTGGAGAGTTTGGTTGGGTGGGTTGAGTTATTCCCCACATGGAGAGCTTGGTTGGTACGAGTGGAGAGTAGTGGATGGTGGGTTGAGTAGTCTCCCCAACTGGGCTTTGCATACATACATTGACATTACATGTGATATTGAAATGGGCTTTGCACACATACACTAATATTATATGTGTTGTTAAAATTAGCCTTTGGGCCATACCGTTTACAGAGAAGGCTTCTGCCCAGTGAATTGATTTATATAAAAGGGCTAAGGCCCAGTAACCGATATTTGAAAAGGGCTTCGGCCTAGTTATATGTTGAGACTGATTTGGGGGCTTAGGCCTAGCATGTTGATATTGATTTGGGCTTTGTAAGTGGCTTGTTGCACACTGAGTTTTCGAAACTCACCCTTTTTCCTTCCATCCTTGCAGGTGAGCCTTAGATTGGTGGACTTGGAGCTGGGAGGGATTCAGAGTGGCCACATGGACTGGACTGTTGGATTTCTAATTAAGTTACCTATTTGAATTTAGATTTAATTATTTATTTCTGGTTTTGGGTTGTAAAAAGGGCCTCTTTAATTATTTTTATTTTGGGTTTTTATTCTTTACTTATTTAAATTGGTTTTAGCTTACGTAGGATATTATTTAAATCGAGTTGAAAATAAATGATTTTAAGACGTGATTTTTATAAAAGTTACTTGTTTTCAAAATAACACGATAACCAAGCAAAGCTTCCGTAATTTTAAATGATCTTCTAGATAAATATTTCAAATAGTTAAAGTGTGGCAATGGTAGTGTGCATGTCTAGGAGTGGATTCAAGAAGAGCTTGGTACTTAAGCAGTCTATTCGACTCACCTCCTCTTTTCTGGAATCCTACCTGGTGCCCAGCTTCCATTCACTTTAAGTCTTAACGAAAAAGATCAAATTTATTTGATACTTAAACCGTTTTCAAGATAACATGTTTTATAAAGGTTACGAATCTGATTTTTTTCGATATTTTATCTATTTTTAAAATAACATGTTTTTGCAAACTACAAGGGTTCATAAGCTTTCATAAAACTTTTACAAAGGTTTCAACGATGTTTGAAAAGGGATGATCATTTCAATAAATCCCGTTTTGGAAAAAAAAATAAACACAAACTAAGGTTTTATACAAGTTTAACGGTAAGAGTTTTTAAACATTAAAGAAGGGTTTTCAATGAAAACACGGTTTTTGAAAAACACTTCAATGTGACATATCAGACTTGGCCTTAACGTCTAGGCTGGGTTTGGGGTGTTACACAAATAATGGATAAGATTTTGTTTTTATATAAATTGAACCTATATTAATAGGGAGAATGTAGGATCTAAGTCACCAACATATTTGGATTTTCATTGTCAATCCTAATAAAAAAAATTAATCTAAAGAAAGAAGAATAAGGAAATCAAGTTAAGACTTTGAAGCGTTACATCAGTTTCGATGAGGATATCAAGGATGCCCTTTCTCTATGGAACAGAAAGAGGTCAAACTAACAGATCGACGTCAATGGAGTGAAAATGGAAAACGAAACAGATGAGTCCATAGGCAAGGAACTATTAAAAATTATAGTGCATGTCCCTTTGTGGATATTTCCTAGCACGATATGTGTCTTTTCATAACTTTGAGAAGTCAAGGTTTTTCTCCTTAAAAGTAATGTGAATTTAAAGTGTATAAAGACTTTCAAGGAATTGAGATTGTTTTAACTTCACACCATGCTAGAACATTCCAATTACACATTATTGAAATGAACTTAATGTTTATAATAATTATATTTGTGTCAACTTAAACAATGTGAAATAATATCTAGTACTCGATTTGAGATGGTTATAGAGTTCCAATGCTATAAAATTAAAAATAATGGCCTCTTTAAAATCATAGTGTAGTAAGTAATGGCTTCTCTAGACCCATTAAATTTTCATATAGGTAAATAAAATTTCCCTGGGCTTAAATTTAATGACACATTTTAATGAAGCATTCGGAACAATATCAAAAATAAAGACAAAAACAATTTTGGCCTCGTTATGTCTTGTAACCGTTTGTTAGCTTAAGCAATCCTATATCCTTAAGCAGACGGGGATGGTGAATCGATCAATGCAAGTCAATTATTCCATGTCTCAATGCTCTTCGCTATAATTGTCGCTGGGTTTAGGTCCTTGAATAGTGGATTTTCAAGAGTCCTCTTTACGAATGCTGAGTGGCAAAATTTTCCGAACATAACCAGTTCACTGCAACACTTGTTAGAAATACTCCCTGTCTTGAAAATAGCCGTGAAAGCTTCTATAACGCAGGGCAAACCCATTTTAGTTTCACAATTATTTTCTTTAATAATCTGGTCGTTCTCCTTCATAGCCATTACTACCATACAAGTTAAGAATAAAACCACTAGGAGGGAATAAACATTAATGCTTGCCATACTGTAAGAATCTCTTGTTACTAGTTAAATTTGGTTCGTAAAACAAATTTTGAACAAAATTTAGAGGCAAAAAACTGGCATTTATAGGAATTGTTATAACCACATTGGACTACAATACGTTACAATAAAAGAGAACATTCAATATTTCAATTTAATTACCATTAATTTTAATTACTACAAATCTAAATATTAATTCAAATACACGCATTTATACTTCCCTTTATAATTCTTAAATGGCATTAAACGGATCACGAAAATAAGGTTCAATAAAGATGTTGTACATGTGTTTCTGCATTGAAAGTGGGATTGAACTATGACGTCCACTCCAAACAAAACACCAACACTATAATATGGTGGAAATAACATATGCAAAAAGCAATGTGAGATATAGTACACTTGCATTACAGGCACTCATATTCGTTATGTGTGTCGTCTTATTTTACTAATTTTTTTGTAGTTGTGCATGCAGCCGTTATGTTGATGGTTAAAAATTCACGTATATCTCAAAATTGAATGAGCTATACCAGATTCCTCAGCCAGTCATATGTATGTGCCACAATGTAGAAATAATTATGCAAAGCATAAAATCGTATAATCTTGTTGTTTTTAAAAAGTTTTTATGAAACTTGTCATATTTTTCAAATGGAAAATGTCAACTATATGATTGGAACTCAAAATTAATTCATCAAAAATATTTCCTGTTCTGAAACGAAGTCGATGTATGTCTTTATCGTGGGACTCCAATTCGGTCACTGTATTCTTCGTTATACGGTAACAGTTTTTGTGTAAGCATTCTGACCCAATTTTTCTGAAATATGAATGGAAGCTTTTGGTGGAAAAAGTAATGAAACTCAAAAAATGAAATGTGCTCTTAGAAAGGCAAACTGAAAATTGCAAATGATGTTACATTTCTATAACACTCGTAGGTATTGCCCAAATAATGGATAGGATTTCGTTTTTATATAAATTGAACCTATATTAATAGGGAGAATGTGGGATCTAAGTCACCAACATATTTGGATTTTCATTGTCAATCTTGATAAAAAAAAAAGTAATCTAAAGAAAGAAGAATAAGGAAATCAAGTTAAGACTTTGAAGCGTTACATCAGTTTCGACGAGGATATCAAGGATGCCCCTCCTCTATGGAACAGAAAGAGGTCAAACTAATATATCGATGTCAATTGCGTGAAAATGGAAGACGAAACAGATGAGTCCATAGGCAAGGAACTATTAAAAATTATAGTGCACGTCCCTTTGTAGATATTTCCCAGCACGATATGTGTCTTTTCATAACTTTGAGAAGTCAAGGTTTTTCTCCTTAAAAGTAATGTGAAATTAAAGTGTATAGAGACTGTCAAGGAATTGAGATTGTTTCAACTTCACACCATGCTAGAACATTCCAATTACACATTATTAAAATGAACTTAATGTTTATAATAATTATATTTGTGTCAACTTAAACAATGTGAAATAATATCTAGTGCTCGATTTGAGATGGTTATAGAGTTCAAATGCTATAAAATTAAAAATAATGGCCTCTTTAAAATCTTAGTGTATTAAGTAATGGCTTCTCTAGAACCATTAAATTTTCATACAAGTAAATAAAATTTCCCTGGGCTTAAATTTAATGACACATTTTAATGAAGCATCCGAAACAATATCAAAAATAAAGACAATAAACAATTTTGGCCTCGTTATGTCTTGTAACCGTTTGTTAGCTTAAGCAATCCTATATCCTTAAGCAGACGGGGATGGTGAATCGATCAATGCAAGGCAGTTATTCCATGTCCCAATGCTCTTCGCTATAATTGTCGCTGGGTTTAGGTTCTTGAATTATGGATTTTCAAGAGTCCTCTTTACTAATGCTGAGTGGCAAAATTTTCCCAACACAACAAGTTCACTGCAACACTTATTAGAAATACTCCCTGTCATGAAAATAGCCGTGAAAGCTTCTATAACGCAGGGCAAACCCATTTTAGTTTCACAATTATTTTCTTTAATAATCTGGTCGTTCTCCTTCGTAGCTATTACTACCATGCAAGTTAAGAATAAAACCACTAGGACGGAATAAACATTAACGCTTGCCATACTGCGCGAATCTCTTGTTACTAATTAAATTTGGTTCGTAAAACAAATTTCGAACAAAATTTAGAGGCAAAAAACTGGCATTTATAGAAATTGTTATAACCAAATTGGACTACAATATGTTACAGTAAAAAAGAACATTCAATATTTCAATTTATATACCATTAATTTTAATTACTACAAATCTAAATATTAATTCAAATACACGCATTTATACTTCCCTTTATAATTCTTAAATGGCATTAAACGGATCACGAAAATAAGGTTCAATAAAGATGTCGTACATGTGTTTCTGCATTGAAAGTGGGATTGAACTATGACGTCCACTCCAAACAAAACACCAACACTATAATATGGTGGAAATAACATAAGCAAAAAGCAATGTGAGATATAGTACACTTGCATTACAGGCACTCATATTCGTTACGTGTGTCGTCTTATTTTACTAATTTTTTTGTAGTTGTGCATGCAGCTGTTATGTTGATGGTTAAAAATTCACGTGTATCTCAAAATTGAATGAGCTATACCAGATTACTCGGCCATTCATATGTATGTGCCACAATGTAGAAATAATTATGCAAAGCGTAAAATCGTATAACCTTGCTGTTGTTAAAAAGTTTTTATCAAACTTGTCATATTTTTTAAATGTAAAATGTCCACTATATGATTGGAATTCAAAATTAATTCATCAAAAATATTTGCTGCTCTGAAACGAAGTCGATGTATGTCTTTATCGTGGGACTCCAATTCGGTCACTCTATTCTTCGTTGTACATTAACATTTTTTGTGTAAGCATTCTGACCCAATTTTTCTGAAATATGACTAGAAGCTTTTAGTGGAAAAAGTAATGAAACTCAAAAAATGAAATGTGCCCTTAGAAAGGCAAACTGAAAACTGTAAATGATGTTACATTTCTATAACACTCGTAGGTATTGCCCAAATAATGAATAGGATTTCGTTTTTATATAAATTGAACCTATATTAATAGGGAAAATGTGGGATCTATGTCACCAACATATTTGGATTTTCATTCTCAATCCTGATAAAAAAAAAAGTAATCTAAAGAAAGAAGAATAAGGAAATCAAGTTAAGACTTTGAAGCGTTACATCAGTTTCGACGAGGATATCAAGGATACCCCTCCTCTATGGAACAGAAAGAGGTCAAACTAATAGATCGATGTCAATGGAGTGAAAATGGAAAATGAAACAGATGAGTCCATAGGCAAGGAACTATTAAAAATTATAGTGGACGTTCTTTTGTGGATATTTCCTAGCACGATATGTGTCTTTTCATAACTTTGAGAAGTCAAGGTTTTTTTCCTTAAAGGTAATGTGAATTTAAAGTGTATAAAGACTTTCAAGGAATTGAGATTGTTTCAACTGCACACCATGCTAGAACATTCCAATTACACATTTTTGAAATGAACTTAATGTTTATAATAATTATATTTGTGTCAACTTAAACAATGTGAAATAATATCTAGTGCTCGATTTGATATGGTTATAGAGTTCCAATGCTATAAAATTAAAAATAATGGCCTCTTTAAAATCATAGTGTATTAAGTAATGGCTTCTATAGAACCATTAAATTTTGATACGAGTAAATAAAATTTCCATGGGCTTAAATTTAATGACACATGTTAATGAAGCTTTCGGAGCAATATAAAAAATAAAGACAAAAAACAATTTCGGCCCCGTTATGTCTTGTAACTATTTGCTAGCTTAAGCAATCCTATATCCTTAAGCAGACGGGGATGGTGAATCGATCAATGCAAGGCAATTATTCCTTGTCCCAATGCTCTTCGCTATAATTGTCGCTGGGTTTAGGTCCTTGAATAGTGGATTTTCAAGAGTCATCTTTACTAATGCTGAGTGGCAAACTTTTCCCAACACAACAAGTTCACTGCAACAGTTGTTAGAAATACTCCCTGCATTGAAAATGGCCGTGAAAGCTTCTATAACGCAAGGCAAAACCTTTTAAGTTTCACAATTATTTTCTTTAGTAATCTGGTCGTTCTCCTTCGTAGCCATTACTACCATGCAAGTTAAGAATAAAACCACTAGGACGGAATAAACATTAATGCTTGCCATACTGCGCGAATCTCTTGTTACTAGTTAAATTTGGTTCTTAACATAAATTTTGAACAAAATTTAGAGGCAAAAAACTGGCATTTATAGGAATTGTTATAACCACATTGGACTACAATACGATACAATAAAAGAGAACATTCTATATTTCAATTTAATTACCATTAATTTTAATTACTACAAATCTAAATATTAATTCAAATACATGCATTTATACTTCCCTTTATAATTCTTAAATGGCATTAAACGGATCACGAAAATAAGGTTCAATAAAGATGTCGTACATGTGTTTCTGCATCGAAAGTGGGATTGAACTATGACGTCCACTCCAAAAAAAGCATCAACACTATAATATGGTGGAAATAACATATGGAAAAAGCAATGTGAGATATAGTACACTTGCATTACAGGCACTCATATTCGTTACGTGTGTCGTCCTAATTTACTAATTTTTTTGTAGTTGTACATGTAGTTGTTATGTGGATGGTTAAAAATTCACCTGTATCTCAAAATTGAATGAGCTATACCAAATTCCTTGGCCAGTCATATGTATGTGCCACAATGTAGAAATAATTATGTGAAATGTAAAATCGTATAACCTTGTTGTTGTTAAAAAGTTTTTATCAAACTTGTCATATTTTTAAGATGTAAAATGTCAACTATATGATTGGAATTCAAAATTAATTCATCAAAAATATTTCCTGTTCTGAAACGAAGTCGATGTATGTCTTTATCGTGGGACTCCAATTCGGTCATTGTAGTCTTCGTTGTACTTTAACATTTTTTGTGTAAGCATTCTGACCCAATTTTACTGAAATATGAATGGAAGCTTTTAATCTGCTCTTAGAAAGGCAAACTGAAAACTGCAAATGATGTTACATTTCTATAACACTCGTAGGTATTGCCCAAATAATGGATAGGATTTCGTTTTTATATAAATTGAACCTATATTAATAGGGAGAATGTGGTATCTATGTCACCAACATTTTTGGATTTTCATTCTCAATGCTGATAAAAAAATTAATCTAAAGAACGAAGAATAAGGAAATCAAGATAAGACTTTGTAGCGTTACATCAGTTTCGATGAGGATATCAAAGATGCCCCTCCTCTATGGAACAGAAAGATGTCAAACTAACAGATCGATGTCTATGCAGTGAAAATCGAGAACGAAACAGATGAGTCCATAGGCAAGGAACTATTAAAAATTATAGTGCACGTCCCTTTATGGATATTTCCTAGCACGATATGTGTCTTTTCATAACTTTGAAAAGATAAGGTTTTTCTCCTTAAAGGTAATGTGAATTTAAAGTATATAAAGACTTTCAAGGAATTGAGATTGTTTCAACTTCACACCATGCTAGAACATTACTGTAGTAGCCCAAATTTGACCGTGCTTAAATAGAGCAAAAGAAAATAAATAAATATTTATTTATTAAATAGTCCGTTAAAAAGTCCGAGTTACAAACATTGGGGCCCAATAACAGATTGACCCAATACATAGCCCGAATGCCATTAGCCCAAATTACACCCTCAGACCCGGCCTAACCCACAATAGCTACCCCAACTAAACATTACCCAGTAAGCCCTTTTACACCCTTGACCCGTATACATCAGCGGCCCAAAAGGCCCAAGTGACTTAAGCGGAACAGGAGACCCTAGGGTTTCCTGAACACTATCACGCCGCAACTGCTTCTGGAATGTTCGGGGAGTGTCTGTCCAGTCCCTAAAATCAAGGCCACCATCAATGCACTATCCCGAGGCCTTTCAACGCACCAGCCTGGACACCGATCATGCCTCCACCAGCGGGCTGTGACTTCGGCGTCGAATCGTTCCGCACAAGTTCACGCCAGCAAACCACCGAGATTCTCGCAAATCACCTGCAAAGAGAAGGAAAGAAATCAAAAGCAAAATGAAGCAGATATATTAGAATAGGATATGGAAAGAAATCTTTCGATTTCTTTCCAAAATACGCAGCAGTTTAAGGCTATAAATCCTTTCTCAAATCTGTAAAAAGGGGTTTTTTTTTTTTTGACACACACTTACGATTTCACACACAGAGACACACACACACACACAGAGATACCCGCAAGCAGAGATCTACACAAATACACACAAACATCAAAATTTTGTACTTATTCAAAAGCAGAGAAATAAAACAGATATTTTTAAAGGTAACTTGATTCGTTTTTTTATTTTTTTATTCTTTTTGTTTAATCTGTTTGTTCGCATGTATGTTTACAGATTATTTTTAAAATAATAAAAGAAACAGAAAGGAGAAATGTTTACCCAATGTTTTGCGAGGGAAAGGAGGGATTTTGCGAACCCTAGCCATTGTGTGCGGTGGTCTAAGTGGTGGCGCGTTAGCGCGTGAGAACCACACACGACGGTGCCCAGGGACAGGCAGTGACGGCCCTAGGGTCGGAGCTCCGAGGGCTGAAGAGGATTTCAGAGCATTCCTCTCTTTTTTTTTTTATTTTCGGGTTACAAAATGAAATCTGAGGCAAAAATTGGGCTTTTATAGCCTAGTGGGTACGGTGTCGTTTTGCCTAAAATGATGGGCTCCAAAACGGCATCATTTCAATACCCTAGGATCCACGCGTTGACCCGAATACCCGGGGAGGATCCGCGCAGTTTTTAGAAAAGGTTTATTTACCTAATTGGTCCCTTCGCATATTTTATATTTATAATTTCATTTTATTTTATTAAAATTTTGCCCTAATGTTTTGATTTGATTTCAATTTGGTCCCGGCAGTAGTTTTAAATCAGTATTTGGGAAACGCCGTCGTGTTGGGAATAAGGCATATTGCTCAATGAGTCCCTCTCATTTTATACGCGTTTCATTTAAGTCCGATTCAGTTTCTTTTTTTTTTTAATTTTCCTTGTAATTTCATTAAATTTAAACTTGATCCTTTTTATTTTATTCTACTTTATTTTCTTTAATTACTTATTTGTTTATATTTTATTATATTATCTATTATATTATTTATTTTATATATACATATTAGTTATTATATATTATTTTACATTATTATATACATACATATTGTTAGAATTAAGTGACCCAAATTCTTATTTAAATAAAATAAGATGGAAAATAAAATAAAAGTAATATCCAAATAGAACTAGACTTCTTTTATTTTATTTTAGAATAAGGTTTTTTAAACCTTATTAAACTCCATCTACTTTATATTGATTAGGATAAAGTGTTTCAATCCTAATAGAATATGGCTTTACAAGCCTATAAATAGACATAGTCTATTCATCTTGTATTGATTCGAATTTTCGACATAGTGAATTTTCTTCTCCTCTGCCCGTGGTTCTTTTCCCGAAAGGGTTTCCACGTAAAATCTGTGTGTTCTTTATTTTTTATTTTATTTTTATTATTTTTTATTTGTTTGCGATATTTTGTCATTACCGACATTATATTTTTCACAAATTGGTATCAGAGCTTTCGGTTTTTTCATCTCGATCACGTTAATGGCGTCTTTGAAGTATGAAATTTCGCTGTTGTATCGCAACACCAGATTTGTGTTATAGCAGATTAAGATGCAAGTAGTTCTTGCGCAGATGGATCTAGAGGACGCCCTGCTAGGGATAGATAAGATGCATTCAACATTAACAGATGAAGAGAAGAAGCGTAAGGATCGAAAGGCATTAACACAGTTACATCTGCATTTGTCTAACGAAATTTTGCAAGATGTGATAAAGGAGAAGACCGCCGCTGGATTATGGAAAAAGCTGGAACAAATATGCATGTCAAAAACTCTAACCAGCAAGCTGCATATGAAACAACGTCTTTATGCTCATCGTTTGGAGGAAGGTGCATCTGTGCACGAACACTTAACAGTGTTTAAAGAAATTCTCTCAAACTTGGAGGCCATGGAGGTTCAGTATGATAAGGAAGATCTAGGGTTGATTCTACTTTGTTCGTTGCCCCCGTCTTATTCAACCTTTAGGGATACAATTTTATATAGCCCTGAGTCTCTCACAGTCGATGAGGTTTATAATTCTTTAACCTCGTATGATAAGATGAAGCATCTTGTGGCTAAAACTAACTCTCAGGGGGAGGGTCTCATTATTCGTGGGAGACAAGATCAGAATGTTGATGATGATCGCGGAAGGACACAAGAACGAAATCCTCGTGGTAAATCTAAGGGTAGATCAAAGTCTTCAAACAGAGGTAAAACTTGTAACTTCTTTAAGAAGAAATGGTACATTAAATCTGAGTGCTATAAGCTACAGAATAAGATCAAAAGGGAGGCTGTGAATCAAAAAGGAAAACAACCAGAAAATTTCGGTGAAGCTGATGTTGTAGAAGACTACAGTGATGGTGAACTTTTAGTCGCTTCAGTCATCAATTCTAAAGTGAGCGATGAGTGGATCCTTGATTCGGGCTGCACCTTCCACATGAGTCCCAATAGAGATTGGTTTACAAATTACGAGACAATGTCTGAAGGTGTTGTTTTAATGGGAAATAATGCTTCGTGTAAAATCGCAGGTGTTGGAACGATTAAAGTTAAGATGTTTGATGGAGTGGTTAGAACACTTAGTGACGTACGACATGTTCCAGAATTAAAGAGAAATTTAATTTCATTAAGTACTCTTGATTCAAAAGGGTACAAATACACAGCTGAAAGTGGGGTTTTGAAGATTTCTAAAGGTTCCCTCGTTGTGATGAAAGGGCAAAGAAAGACTGCCAAGTTATATGTTCTGCAAGGTTTTACTGTTACTAGTGATGCAGCTGTCGCCTCCTCTTCCCTATCAGATGATAATATTACTAAACTTTGGCATATGCGCCTAGGGCATATAAGTGAGAATGGTATGGCAGAGTTAAGCAAAAGAGGACTTCTTGATGGGCAAGGAATTTGCAAACTGAAGTTCTGTGAGCATTGCGTTTTTGGGAAGCAAAAGAGAGTTCGATTCACCAGAGGAATCCATAACACGAAGGGAACTTTGGATTATATTTATTCTGATCTGTGGGGGCCATCCAGAGTGCCTTCGAGAGGTGGAGCTAATTATATGCTAACTTTTATTGATAATTTTTCTAGAAAAGTTTGGGTGTTCTTCTTGAAGCAGAAAAGCGATGTGTTTTCCACATTTAAGTCTTGGAAAACTATGATTGAAAAACAGACGGGAAAATAAATAAAACACCTCCGCACAGACAATGGCTTAGAGTTCTGTTCTGATGAGTTTAATAAACTGTGCAAGTCAGAAGGAATCGTGAGACACTTAACAGTTCATCATACTCCACAGCAAAATGGCGTTGCAGAACGAATGAATAGAACGATCATAGAGAAGGTTCGATGTATGTTATCAAATGCCAACTTACCAAAGTCATTTTGGGCCGAAACGGCCTCTACTGCATGTTTTTTGATCAACCGATCTCCATCCATTGCCATTGAGAAAAGACTCCACAAGAGGTATAGTCTGGTAACCCTGCTGATTATTCTGATTTAAAGATTTTTGGGTGTCCTGCGTATGCTCATGTTGATAATGGAAAATTGGAACCAAGATCTATTAAATGTGTTTTTCTTAGTTATAAAACTGGTGTTAAAGGGTATAAGTTATGGTGTCCTGAAGATAGAAAAGTTGTGATTAGCAGAGATGTTATTTTTCATGAAACTGCTATGCTACCTAACTTATCTCTTAAAGATCCTTCCGATAAAGAAAATCAAAAGCAGGTGGAGCATCAGATTAATACAGAGTCAACTCCTCAGGCCAGTACAAAAATTGAGAATAAAGTTGCTTCTTCACCACAATACTCTATCACCAAAAACAGAACTAAAAGAGAAATTAAACCTCCAAAGAAGTATGCTGAGGCTGATCTAGTTGCTTATGCTTTAAATGTGGCTGAAGATATAGATGCAAATCAAGAGCCATCTAATTATTCTGAGGCGATTAGTTGTGAAGACTCAGAAAAGTGGATGTTTGCTATGTAAGAGGAGATGGAATCACTCCACAAAAACAAAACATGGGATTTTGTAAAACTTCCAAAAGGTAAAAAGGCTGTTCATTGTAAATGAATGTATAAAAAGAAAGAAGGGACTCTAGGAGTTGAAGAACCCAGATATAAAGCAAGGCTTGTTGCAAAGGGTTACAGTCAAATTCCAGGAGTGGACTTCACAGATGTGTTCTCCCCAGTTGTGAAGCATAGTTCGATTTGAGCTTTGCTTGGTATTGTGGCCATGCATGATTTGGAGCTTGAGCAGTTAGATGTTAAAACTGTATTTTTATATGGAGAACTTGAGGAGGATATTTACATGCAACAACCAGAGGGTTTTACAGTCTCAGAAAAGGAGGACTATGTTTGCTTGCTGAAAAAGTCTCTTTACGGTTTGAAACAGTCACTGAGACAGTGGTACAAGAGGTTTGATTCCTTTATGACTTCACATTATTTCAAAAGAAGTAGCTTTGACAGTTGTCTTTACTATAAGAAAAACAATGATGGTTCTTTTGTATATCTACTCCTTTATGTTGATGACATGTTGATAGCAGCAAAAGATAAAGGACAGATAAGAAAAGTCAAAGCCCAACTAAGTGAAGAATTTGAGATGAAAGATTTGGGACCAGCAAAGAAGATACTTGGTATGGAAATTCTTAGAGATAGAAAAGCAAGTAAATTGTACCTAAGTTAGAAAGGGTACATTGAGAAAGTTCTTTGCAAGTTCAATATGCAGAGTGCTAAGCATTTTAGTACTCTTTTAGCAGCTCATTTTAGACTTTCATTAGCTTTGTCTCCACAAACAGATAATGAGGTTGAGTACATGTCACATGTTCCATATTCTAGTGTAGTGGGATCTCTCATGTATGCTATGGTTTGTTCACGTCCAGATTTATCATATGCAATCAGTGCAGTTAGCAGATACATGGCGAATCCCGGTAAAGAACACTGGAAAGTAGTTCAATGGATTTTAAGATACTTACGAGGTACTACTGATGTTTTCTTATAGTTTGGAAGAACTAGAGATGGAGTCATTGGGTATGTTGATGCTGATTTTGCTGGAGACCTTGATAGAAGAAGATCTCTCACAGGTTATGTCTTTACAATTGGAGGTTGTGCAATCAGTTGGAAAGCCACTTTGCAAACTACAGTCGCTTTGTCTACCACTGAAGCTGAGTACATGGCGATTACTGAGGCTTGTAAAGAAGCTATTTGGTTGAAGGGACTATTTAGTGAACTCAATAAAGACCTTCAAATCAGTACAGTATTTTGTGACAGTCAGAGTGCCATCTTCCTTACAAAAGATCAAATGTTTCATGAGAGAACAAAATACATTGATGTTCGGTATCATTTTGTTCGTGATATTATTGCTCGTGGTGATATTGTTGTGAGCAAAATTAGTACTCATGAAAATCCTGCAGATATGATGACTAAGTCACTTCCTATAACCAAGTTTGGGCATTGCTTAGACTTGGTTGGTGTTCATCGTTGAAGTTAAACCCTTAAGGGGTTTTATGGAAGAGGTGGAGAACTTGTTCATTGAAAGTTCGCGATGAAGAACTTGTTCGTTGAGAATTCGTGTCAAGGTGGAGATTGTTAGAATTAAGTGACCCAAATTCTTATTTAAATAAAATAAGATGGAAAATAAAATAAAAGTAATATCCAAATAGAACTAGACTTCTTTTATTTTATTTTAGAATAAGGTTTTTTAATCCTTATTAAACTACATCTATTTTATATTGATTAGGATAAAGTGTTTCAATCCTAATAGAATATGGCTTTACAAGCCTATAAATAGACATAGTCTATTCATCTTGTATTGATTCGAATTTTCGACATAATGAATTTTCTTCTCCTCTGCCCGTGGTTTTTTTCCCGAAAGGGTTTCCACGTAAAATCTGTGTGTTCTTTATTTTTTATTTTATTATTATTATTTTTTATTTGTTTGCGATATTTTGTCATTACCGACATTATATTTTTCACACATATTATTATCATTAAATAGTATATTTTTAAACTTGTATTTCATATTTATTTTATTATTCTTTTAAAAAAACCTAAATACTTTTATATTATATGATTGTATAATTATATTATTTTCTTTACATATTCATTACATGTTATTTATTATATATAATATTGTTTGACATTATTTTTCATATATGTTATTATTATTAAAAATTATATTCTTAGCTTATAGTATATACTTATTTCATTACTAATTATTTATTTATTATATATTATTTCATTTTAAACCTATATTTTATTAATTGAATTAATTATTTTATGTGTTTTATATATATACACATTATTTTTCTAAACCAATATATATTTTTTATTCTTTTATATGTACATTTTTATTATTATATATTATATAGTAAAGTATTACTTTAAAATTATTATTAAACATCATATTTTAATTTGTATTATAGGCCTGTTTTATTATTTGTTTATATTATACATATATATATCTTAAATATAAGTTTTCTATTATATAATACTATTTCAAACCTATATCATTATTCACTATATTTTAGAATTAATATATTATTACTATGCTATGAAATCTTTTATACATTTTTTTTATAATTTATTTTCAAATACATATTTGTACATACATGAATACTAATATATTGTATGCGTCATTTCATTTACTAATCCATTAATATGTGCACTAAATTATTGATTTATAAGTAAGTTATTTATCCTTTTTTATACATGTCATCTATTTATACCCATACATATAACCCACATTAATATTTGCCATGTTATTTTTTTTTATATATTGTTTAATGTTTTATTTGTGATATATTGTTATATAATCATTGCATTTATTCTTTTACTATTCTATTTAGGTATATTCCTATTTGCTTAGCATGATTATTTTTATTATTTTATCTAGCCTTTTATATGTAGTGATTGCATTTGTATGAAATGTATAATATTTTGCAATATATATTATTTTAATATCTATGTCATGTGATGATAATACAAACTGTTATTCTAAAATGTCATTTAAAACAATATTCAAAAGTTTTCAAAAATAAAGGCAATGCTTGATGTTTGGAAGCTTCGAGAAAAGTAGTGCCCTAACTTACTAGGTTGCAACTTTTCTTGTTGAGTTCGAATAGTCTAAGTTTTTAGGTTTTCAATATACGAGTGACTGTCTTGTAATTTCAAAGCGTTGTGTCCTAACTTACTGGATATGACGTTTTGTTATCTCAAGATAGGGATTTTTTCGAAAAATGGTTAGCTTAGCCTCGAATGTCTTAAAAATATTGCACCCTAACTTATTGGATGTAATGTTTTGATTCATTCGATACAAGTGAACCCTAATTTTCAAAATCAAAATATTTTAAAAGAGGATCGCATCTTAAAACTCTTAAATTTCTGACATTAAAGACACTTGATGATCAATTAGGTACCAATTTTTGGGCGTTACGAGGGTGCTAACCCTTCCTCGTACGTAACCAGCTCCCGGACCCGTTTTCTAATTTCGTAGACCAAAACTAATGATTTTAAAACAAAATGTTTTAAAGGTGATCTAATCACACCTAAAAATATTGGTGGCGACTCCCATTTTCATTTTTTTAGTCGAACCCCATTTTTTTCAAAACCCTAAAAAATGGTTTCGACAGCTTGGCGACTCCACTGGGGACGAATAAGAGAGCCAAGCCGTATAATTGATTACCTTTCTGTCTTGATGTCGGAAATTTAGAAAATTTTAAAATTCAATCCTTTTGCATCACATGTGTTTGTATTATTGGATATGTGGCTATATTATAATGTGCATTACATTTGCATGACCGTTGTGGTCACACCCTTAAGTGGGAGTGAGAAACTATGCCTTCGTGAGGTTTTCGCCTCCGTGTAGGATAATGGATCACTTTTGGAATACATCCGTTCCTATGGTTTCGTGAGATTTTCATCTCCGTGTAGCCATAGGGAAATGTATTCCCTTGAACCGAACTCGATTTAAATGAGCCTATAATGAGTGAGAATCGAGGAATCTGCTTGTTCGGGTACCTCAAACTTTAGAACTAACCTCATATAGACAAACCGTAAGAGCCCAACTTAGTTAGGTCTATACTTTAGATACCACCCTTATAGATTTTTCTTTTATTGATATTATGTGATTATTGATCGTTTATTTTCTTTTTGTTTGCATGTCATTTTGAATTTAAAAAGTATCGATTCACAGTCGGTTTCTAAGTTAGGAAGCATTATTATGGAGAACGGACTTCTTGATAGAGTGGAGAACAATGTCGATGTTCATAGATGGTCAGAGCAAACTCAACTAGAAAAGGGAGATAGTGTGGCTGAGGGATATGCGTCGGAGTTGTCAGATTACACTCGTATTATTGTCACGCAGAATAATCTCTAAGAGCTTAAGAAGATTTGGGATCAGTGGGGCAATGCAACCAAGCAGTTATTCTATGATAATTATGGAGATTTACCTTACTTGCTCGATATTCATGTAAATGAGCACCTATTCCGGGCACTTGCTCAGTTTTGGAACCCAGCGTACAACTGTTTCACTTTTGGAGAGGTAGACTTAGTACCCACTGTAGAAGAGTACACTGCTTTGCTTCATTGTCCTAGGTTCCAGAGTGATAGGATTTATTCTCGAGCTGCTTGTGTCCCTACCTTTTGGAAGAAGTTAATGACTATCACGGGGATGAGTGAGCAGTGGATCACTGCCAGAATTAAAGAGAAAGGTGAGTGCAACTGCATTTCGTGGGATGCTTTGAAGGACTTGATTTTGACGCACCCAGATGAGACAAAGAAGGTAGATATTTTTGCTCTAAGCTTATATGGATTGATGGTTTTTCCTAGGGCCTTGGGATATGTGGATGAGGCAACCACGGATATATTTCATCGACTCAGTAAGAGGGTCACTTCCGCTCCTGCAATTTTGGCAGAGACATTTAGGTCCTTAGGTGCATGTAGGAGGTCTGGTGCAGGCAGGTTTATAGGGTGTGCTCAGTTACTCTTGGCTTGGTTCTACAGTCACTTTCGATTGATCGATGGGATTGTTTGTTGGGTTTTCTCCAAGAACTACTCCCCGTTAAAAGATATAGTAGCCTCGTCTAGGAAAGTGAATGTATCGGAGGAGAATTGGATAGCACTGCTTTGGAATCTTCAGTCAAAGGATGTTGAGTGGAGGGCTCCATAGATGGCTCCTGGTGAGATACTTTATCGATGCGGTAGCTTTGATTGGGTTCCCCTATTGGGAATTTGGGGTGCCATTGGTTATGCCCCTTTGCTCGTGCTGAGGTAGCATGGATTAAGGCAGTTCGTACCAGCGACTCATGGGTTAGCTCATAGTGAGTTTGTATACAGAGAAGCCGATTATAAGAGGAAGGTTTGTGAGATTTCTAGCGCTTGGAACAAGACTTGTCGGTTGAAGGGAATGGCCATCAACCCTGCTACGACCCCAGAGTATGTTGAGTGGAGGAGTAGAAGAATTAACGATAATATTCCTAAGTCAAAGATGGAGGAAGCTCAACCAATGGAGGAGTATTTGTGAGTAATGCCCTCGGAGCTAGAGATTATAAAGTAAGAGTTTAAGAGAAAGAATTTGGAACTCGAAAAGAGGATAGAAAAGCTTGAGGAGGAGAGAATGTACCTGAGTCTAGATGTCGACGCGTAAAAGAAGGATGTCGAGAAAGTAAGGAAAGAAAAAAAGAAGATGGAAGAAGACCGAGATGATTTGAAAGAGGAGTTCAAGAAGGCATAAGTATCTTTAAAATGAGCTGGATTAGGAAAGTCTTTGGAGCAGTGGCAGAAGGAAGTTCAAGAAGGAAAAGCTAGAGCTGAGTATTAGGAGAGGAAGTTCCAAGAGATGCGGTCGTAGAATTTGGCCTTGGAAAAAGAGAATCAAGGATTAAAGACTAAGGTAACTGAGCTGGGAAGATCACTTCGTTGGCACCGAAACCATGATCCTACGATTGAATTAAAGGAGCTAAAAAGTAAGGTTGAAGATTTGGAAGTAGCATTGCATGATGGTGAACTTCGGATTGAGCAGCTCGAGGCACAAGAAGATTGTTTAAAGGGAGAACTCCATCAGGTTAAGGGACAAGTCAGAGATAAAGATTACATCATTGGGGAAGCTATAGCCCAGATCCGAGAGATTGCTGAATATGTTCGAGACTTAGCAGTACGAGCTGATACGTTGAGTGTGATGTATGAGTCAGCATCTGAAAAAGGTCGAGAGTTAGCCCTTTTACTAGATAGAGTTAGAACTTTGGGCATTAGGGCAAAGGCGTATATGTAATCCATTTATATGTAAAGATATTCTTTTTCTAAATAAAGTTTTCTAAATGAAATTGAATCGAGATCGATGCCTTTTTGCATTCATGCATTTGCATTACATCACATCGCATCATATGCATTCAAAGTTATAGAAAGACCCTAATTAGTTAAAGTTTACTTCGAAAGGTAGAAAAGAAATCTGAAAATCACACATCCTTACGGTACCCGCACTAAAACTAGGAGTATGGATCAAAGATTTGAGCAGTTGCAAAAGGATATGCAAGACCAATTGCAAGAGCAGTTGGCCAAGATGCAGAATGATATGAGGGAGCAAATGCTAGAGGCTTAGAGGAATATGATGGCTGAAATGGCTCAGTTGCTAAGGGCCACTGATAAAGGGAAGACCCTCATGGCTATTACTGGTGAGGGGGGGTGAAGAACTCCTCCGAGTTTTACTCCACCTCATGTGCCACCGCAAGCCGAGGCACCTCCTAGAAGGCCATCTGTCACTGTAAGGCCTCAAAATGGGCCGATCAATACTGGAATCCCCGTGAATTTCCCATCTGGGTCAAGATTCAATTTGGGCAATAGCCCGATCAACCCTATCACTCCTGATCTGGATATGGTTGAGAAGGAAAGAATGGCAACCGAATCCTCAAAACAATTGGAGGATCGTTGTAAGTGGTTGGAGCAGAAGTTTAGGGTTTTGGAAAGTGCTGGCAATCATCATGGGATTGATGCCAAAGACTTAAGTTTGGTCCCAGACTTGGTGCTTCCTCACAAATTTAAGATGCCAGAGTTCGAGAAGTACAACGGGACTACTTGCCCAGAGACACACATTACGATGTTCTGTAGGAGAATGACTGGGTATGTAAACAATGATCAATTATTGATCCATTATTTTTAGGACAACTTAGTGGGAGCAACGGCCAGGTGGTATAATCAGTTGAGCCGTGCAAGAATCGGTTCATGGAGAGACCTTGCACAAGCCTTCATGCAACAGTACAACCATGTGACTGATATGACGCCAGATAGGATCACACTTCAAAACATGGAGAAAAAGCCTAAGGAAAGTTTTAGGCAATACGCACAACGATGGAGAGAGGTGGCCATGCAAGTACAACCACCACTGCTAGAGAAGGAGACCACCATGTTGTTCATCAACACTTTGAAGGCACCGTTCATCAGTTACATGATTGGAAGTACCACAAAAAGCTTTGCGGATATAGTTATGGCGGGAGAGATGATTGAGAACGCCATAAGGGGTGGCAAAATTGAAGGAGAAACAGTTAAAAGATCAGCCCCAAGGAGAAAGGATAATGAGGTGAATAACACAAATAGCTTCAACTCGAAGGCAATCACAGTTGGTCAACCCAAAGCAGCCGCGGTCGAGCAACAAAGTACTCAGAGACAAAATCAGGCTCGAGACACAATTCGGAGAGGATGCAGTTTACACCTATCCCTGTGACGTATCGTGAGCTTTTCCAAAGCTTATATGATGCACATGCTATAGCTCCATTTCACTTGAAATCGCTACAGCCACCATACCCCAAATGGTATGATTCCAATGTTAAATGCAAATACTATACGGGGATACCGGGGCACTCGATTGAAAACTGCATCAGATTTAAGAAAGTTGTTGAGAGACTTATCAAGATGGGGGTTGTGAAATTTGACAGTACCCCTAATACTAAAAATCCGTTACCTGATCATGGCAATTAAGGAGTGAATGCCATTGGTGAAGCTAGGAAGGAAGAAATCAAAGAAGATGTCGCTGAGGTGAGGGTGCCCATGAAGACGATATGGGAAGAGATGGTGAAGAGAGGTATGTCGACCTCTGAAAATGATAGAGAAAGAATGGGGAACTATTGTGAGTTCTATGGAGAGGTAGGTCATGTGATCCAAAATTGCGAAGAATTCAAGGCCTTGGTACAAGGCTTTATGAATAACAAAGAACTACAGATTTCTGAAGGTAGTTCTTGTGAAAAACAAGTCTGTGCGCTGGAGGATGAACGACGAGGAACCAGCGGGCTGAGAATTATTATTTCCTTGCCGGGGAATAATGAAGTAGGAACACAAACGGTGCCTAAAGTGGTCATCCATAAGCCTACTTCTTTCCCTTACAAGGATGACAAGAGGGTGCCATGGAGCTACGACTGCAGTGTGACAGTGCCCAAGGATGAGAGTATAGCCAGTGCGTCTAAGGGCGTGCAAAATGAAGGTTCCCATACACAGAGTAGGAGACGTTATGGTGCGGGGGCGTCAGAGTGGAGCCCACAAAAACAAAAGATGTCGATGTCGAGATGAAGAAAGAGGTTGAAGGGCCCGTCAAGGAGCCGGTAATGGAGGAGGAAGCTAATGAATTTATCAAATTCCTTAAGCATAGCGAGTATAGTGTAGTCGAGCAGTTACATAGGCAGCTAGCCCGTATATCAGTGCTAGCCTTACTTCTAAGTTCCGAGGTACATCGAAATGCACTATTAAAGGTGCTCAACGAGACATATGTCACCCATGACATATCTGTCAATAAGCTGGACCGGTTGGTAAATAACATCAGTGCGGACAATTTCATCTACTTCAATGATGATGAAATACCGCAAGAAGGCATGGGGTCAACTAGGGCCTTGCACATCACTACTCGGTACAAGGGATATACACTGCTAAGTGTACTTGCGGATAATAGGTTGGCTTTGAACGTCCTTCCATTGTCCACGTTGAACAGATTGCCCATTGACAGTTCGCACATGAAAACATGTCACAATGTGGTGAGAGCCTTCGATGGAACCGAAAGGAAGGTTATGGGACGAATTGATATCCCTTTGGAGATTGGGCCAAATACATACGAGGTTGATTTCTTGGTGATGGATATCAAGCCTTCCTACAACTCTTTGTTAGGGAGACCATGGATACACTCGGCAGGAGCGGTGCCCTCCTCATTGCACCAAAAATTAAAGTTAGTAAAGGATGGACGACTAATAACCATCAACGCCGAGGAAGATATTATAGCGGCAGTTACTAGCAAGGCCCCTTATGTTGAGACAAATAAAGAAGCTATTGAGTGTTCTTTCCGCTCTTTAGAGATCATCAATGCAACCTTCATCATGGAAGGAAGTGAGATGCCGGTGCCCAAAATGTCTAGGGCCACAAGGATGGCCCTGCAGGTGATGATGGGAAAGGGAGCATTGCCAGGAAGAGGACTAGGAAGACAGTTGCAAGGAGGGGCTCAAATCCCAAAGGTGATTGAAAAGAAAGACTGCTTTGGTTTGGGTTTCAAGCCAGACCATAAGCAAAAGATGAAGGAAATTGAGAAGCGCCAAGAGAGAAGAAAGGTACATTTGGACAGAAGAGAAGTGGAATGGGAGCCGATGACATTCCCTCCAATATCCAAAACCTTTAGATCGGGAGGGTTACTTGTGAAAGGAAGTCATCAGATCAATGTTGTACATGAAGAAGGATTGGAGCAAGGAAACCTCAAGGCATTCGCCTTTACGAACTAGGAAGCTCTTTGAACAATTGGACTGCAGAGGAACTTCCTGTAGTGTTTAGGAATTCTTCAGAGTAATTCTTGAAACATGTCTGTTATTCTAGAGCCTAGGAATAATAAGATTACATTTGTGAAATAGGCTTATGATCATCTATTATTATTTTAATAAAACATAATGTTATTATCAATTTGAACGAGTATTGTCCCATTTTATCAACCAATATTTCGTTAAACTTTTGCAATCTTTATTCTTTCATTCATGGTACATAAATAATCATTCTTAGATTCATTCATTCTTTGTATATTCTTTCACACCCCTACAGGTCCCTCGATATCAATAACATCAGCATTGATACTGCAAGTCACGATTTCTCTTATGAGCAAGACGTGTGTTTAGAGGAATCTCAGGATTTTGAAGATGACCTAGATTGTGATGTGTCTCCTGATCTGTTAAGAATGGTAAAACAGGAGGAAAAGCAGATTATGCCCCACGAGAAAGAAGTAATAGAAAGTGTAGCCCTAGAGGAAGGGAGGGAGGTGAAAATTGGAACTCTAATTACCAATGACACAAGGCATGGTCTGGTTGAGTTGCTTCGAGAGTTCAAGGATATCTTCAAATGGTCATATCATGAAATGCCCGGGTTGAGTACCGATATCGTAGTACATCGTCTTCCGATAAGACAAGATTGCAAGCCAGTCCAGCAGAAGTTGCGAAGAATGAGGCCCGATATCATTCTGAAAATAAAGGACGCGGTTAAGAAATAGTTCGATACAGGGTTCTTGCAGGAGGTTAAGTACTTTGAATGGGTAGCTAATATTGTGCCAGTACCTAAGAAGGATGGGAAGGTACGAATGTGCGTTGACTACAGAGATCTGAACAAAGCTAGCCCAAAAGACAACTTTCCTCTGCCACACATCGACACTTTGGTGGACAACACGGTAGGATATTCATTGTTCTCCTTCATGGATGGTTTCTCAGGGTATAATCAGATAAAGATGCATCCAGAGGACATGGACAAGACCATCTTCATAACCTTGTGGGGTACCTTCTGCTACAAAGTAATGTCGTTTGGATTAAAGAATGCGAGGGTAACATACTTGCGGGCTATGGTGAATTTGTTCCACGACATGATGCATAGGGACATTGAAGTATAAGTTGATGACATGATTGCTAAGTCCCGAACAGAGAAAGAGCATATTAAAGTCTTGAGAAGACTGTTCTTAAGGTTAAGGAAGTTCCAGTTGAAGCTCAATCCGGCCAAGTGCACCTTTGGAGCTAGGTCAGGAAAGCTATTAGGTTTTGTGGTCAGTGAAAAGGGAATAGAAGTTGACTCGAATAAAGTCAAAGCCATTCGAGAATTGCCTCCTCCACAAACTCAAAAAGAAGTTCGAGGATTCCTAGGAAGGTTGAATTACATTGCTCGGTTCATTTCACACCTAACCGAGAAATGTGATCCTATCTTCCGCCTCATTAGAAAGCACAATCAAGGTACTTGGGATGAGGAATGCCACAATGCTTTTGAGAAGGTCAAGCAGTATTTGTTGAATGCTCAAGTATTATCTCCACCTAGCCCAGATAGGCCATTAATACTGTACTTGTTAGTATTCAGTAATTCTATGGGGTATGTGCTGGGTCAGCATGACGAGTCAGGAAGAAAAGAAAAAGCAATTTATTATCTCAGTAAGAAATTCACTGACTGCAAAATGAGATACTCGCCAATTGAAAAGTTGTGTTGTGCGCTGATTTGGACAACTCGGAGGTTAAGACAGTATATGCTATACCATACCACCTGGCTCATCTCGAAGCTTGATCCATTGAAATACATGATGGAATCAACAGCTTTAAATGGGAGAATGGCGAGATGGCAAATATTACTTTCGGAGTTTGATATAGTTTATGTAAGTTAGAAGGCTATAAAAGGAAGTGCGGTAGCAAACTTTTTAGCAAGTAGGGCTCTAGAAGACTATGAGCCATTGAACTTTGATTTTCCAAATGAAGAGTTGATGTGTTTAACGGCGACTGAAGATTCTCCTTGGAAGCTAAATTTTGATGGCGCATGTAATGCTATTGGAAATGGAATTGGGGCAGTCTTGGTATCCCCAAAGGGCGATCATTATCCATTCACATGCAAGCTGGATTTTGATTGGAAAAACAATATGGCCGAATATGAAGCATGCATCATGGGACTTCGAGCAGCTATAGAGCAAGGAATAAGAACCATCGAAGTATATGGAGACTCTGCATTGGTAATTTACCAGCTTAGGGGTGAATGGGAGACGAGGGACTCTAAATTAGTCAATTATAGCAAGATAGTTTTGGGATTGCTTGAAGAGTTTGAGGATATTATAGTTTTGGGATTGCTTGAAGAGTTTGAGAATATTACTTTTAATTATCTTCCACGAGATGAGAACCAAATGGCAGATGCTTTGGCCACCGTAGCTTCAATGATTAAGACGAATAAAGAGGAGGAAATGAGACCAATCCAAATGAGTGTCTATGAATCTCCAGCTCAGTGTTGTAACATGGAGGAAGAAGAAAAGGATGATAATCCATGGTATCAAGATAGATTACGATATGTGAGAGATCATAAATACCCTAAATAGGCCAATGAAAATGACAAACAAACTTTGAGAAGGTTAGCTTGTGACTAC
The DNA here is from genome assembly GCA_020496765.1 of Gossypium stocksii. Classification (NCBI taxonomy): domain Eukaryota; kingdom Viridiplantae; phylum Streptophyta; class Magnoliopsida; order Malvales; family Malvaceae; genus Gossypium; species Gossypium stocksii. The sequence goes on along the minus strand of JAIQCV010000108.1, from coordinate 26,686 downwards.
GTTTTGGACGGGGACATTCTGTACAAGAGAAGGAAAGACCAAGTACTTTGGAGATGTGTCAATGTTGTGGAAGCTAAGTTAATTTTGGAAGAGGTTCATGAAGGTGTATGTGGGACGCACGCAAATGGTTTCACAATGGCAAGGCAAATCATGAGGTTTGGCTATTATTGGGCAACTATAGAAGGGGACTGTATCAAATATGCCAGGAAATGCGACAAGTGTCAGATTGATGGGGATAAGATTCATGTGCCACCTTCACCTTTGCATGTTATGACTTCTCCATGGCCCTTTTCCATGTGGGGCATGGATGTCATTAGACCAATATCACCGAAAGCTTCGAATGGACATTAGTTTATCTTCGTGGTCATTGACTACTTCACAAAATGGGTAGAGGCTACCTCTTATGCGAATGTTACTAAGTCAGCTGTGAGTCGATTCTTGAAGAAGGAGATCATCTGTCGATATGGAATGCCTAAGAAGATTATATCCGACAATGCATTGAACTTAAACAACAAAACAATAGCAGAAGTTTGCGACCAGTTCAAGATCAAGTACCATAATTCCTCTCCCTATCGCCCAAAAATGAATGGGGCAGTAGAAGCCGCCAACAAGAACATTAAGAAGATAATGGGGAAAATGACCGAAACTTACAGAGAATGGCATGAGAAGTTACCGTTCGCACTCCTGGCCTATCGAACATCTGCCAGAACCTCTACTGGGGCAACCCCGTTCTCATTGGTTTATGGGATGGAAGCGGTGTTACCTATTGAAGTTGAAATACCTTCTCTTCGAATCTTGACGGAGGTAAAGTTAGATGAAGCTGAATGGGTTCAATCCCGGTATGATCAGTTGAACTTGATTGAGGAAAGGAGGCTGAGGTCCATTCGTCATGGTCAGATGTATCAGAAGCGAATTATGCGAGCTTATGATAAGAAAGTTAGGCCAAGAGAGTTGCACGAGAGAGACCTTGTACTAAAAAAGATCCTTCCTATTCAAAAGGACTTTAGGGGTAAATGGATGCCAAATTGGGAAGGGCCGTATGTCGTGAAGAAGGCTTTCTCTGGCGGTGCATTAATCTTAACGGAAATGGATGGGAAGAGCTTGCCCAATCCAGTAAACTCAGACTCAGTCAAAAAGTACTTTGTCTAAAAGGAAAGAGAATCCAAGGTGAAAACCCGCAAAGGGCGCCTTGTGACCAAATGGGTTTTTGAGTTGAAAACCCGAAAGGGCGACTCAAATTTTGAAGCATCTGGTAATCTTGCTCAACAAAGAACGAAGTGCGTTGCATACTGGGGCATCGACAGAGTACTTTGAATCTTCTAAACACATGTCTTCATGGAGTTGGTGTATAAGTGCTCAAGCGGCGATAACTAGGGCATTTAATCTTTGTTTTATTTACTATCTTTAGACTCTTTTTCTTCTCAAAGATAGGCTATCTGATTAATTTCCTTTGTATCTTTTTGATGATTCATTCAAATCCAATTATTCTTAAAGATTTATTCATCTTCCGTTGTTCTTTAAGTATGTTTCGTTGAAATAATGATAAATGAACTAAATATTTTCACAAATGAAGTTTTGCGCATTACTCTGGAATTTCTAGATAATACAAGAAACATGACAATTGTCTAAGGAATTCCCATTGAGTAAGGATCGGAGGTCCTTGAGAGAATTTCTTCTTCAGTCCAAATGATGATTGGACAATTCAAATGATTCGGTCCTAAGAAAGGATCATTTCACAAACATCTCCAGTGGGTCGTAACATTTGGTATTGGTACAGTGGACCAAATTGATGGAGAAGATTCTAAGCATACGAGCAAAATAGGATTGGTACTTTGAAACGAAATTTGAATGAATCAAGATGTTCGAAATAGGATTCATTTTCATTTTGCATCATAAATATGTCTAAATAAGAGCATTTGACTCATTTCAATCATGGCGTCCTAATCATCAGGCATAATCACACACGCATTCTACAGGTTATGTAGATCAAAGACGACGCGCCTTAACTCCCTAAGCAGTAGGGTAGCAGGCCAAAACATAGCAGATCTGGCATTCATCTGTTTAAGCTAAAGTAGATCCAAGATGGTTTGGTATCCTTGTGCTTACAAGGAACAAATCGAAGACATAGCTGATTTGGCTTTCGCGTGCTTACGCTAAAGCAAATCTAAGATGATTTGGCATCTCTGCATTGTTAGAGAACAAATCAAAGTTTGGCGTCTCTGTATTCGGTGGAGGGCAGACACATAGCAGATCTGGCATTCAGATGTTTATACTAAAGCAGGTCCAAGATGGTTCGGTGTCCTTGTGCTCACAAGGAACAAATCGAAGACATAGCTGATTTGGCTTTCGCGTACTTATGCTAAAGCAAATCTAAGATGATTTGGCATCTCTGTATTGTTAGAGAACAAATCGAAGTTTGGCGTCTCTGTATTCGGCGGAGGGCAGACACATAGTAGATCTGGCATTCAGATGTTTATACTGAAGCAGATCCAAGATGGTTTGGTATCCTTGTGCTCACAAGGAACAAATCTAAGACATAGCTGATTTGACCTTCACGTGCTTACGTTGAAGCAAATCTAAGATGGTTTGGCATCACTGTATTATCAGAGAGCAAATCGAAAAGCAGATTTGGCGTCTCTGTGTTCGGCGGAAAGCAGATCGAAGATATTAGCACGACAGTCATAAGTTTGCAAGAAGCAGTTTGAAGACCATGATTTGACAAGACCAGTCAAATTTGCTCTTTCTATAAATCTTTGCTCGATTCATGTTACACAGTAATGAGCAAAGAGGGGCAGCTGTAGTAGCCCAAATTTGACTGGGCTTAAATAGAGCAAAAGAAAATAAATAAATATTTATTTATTAAACAGTTCGTTAAAAAAGTCCGAGTTACAAACGTTGGGGCCCAATAGGAGATTGACCCAATACATAGCCCGAATGCTATTAGCCCAAATTACACCCTCAGACCCGACCTAACCCACAATAGCTGACCCAACTAAACATTACCCAGTAAGCCCTTTTACACCCTTGACCCGTATACATCAGCGGCCCAAAAAGCCCAAGTGACTTAAGAGGACCAGGAGACCCTAGGGTTTCCTGAACACTATCACGCCGCAACTGCTTCTGGAACATTCGGAGAGTGTCTGTCTAGTCCCCAAAATCAAGGCCACCATCAATGCACTATCCCGAGGACTTTCAACGCACCAGCCTGGCCACTGATCATGCCTCTACCAGTGGGCTGTGACTTCAGCGTCGAATCGTGCTGCACAAGTTCACGCCAGCAAACCACCGAGATCCTTGCAAATCACCTACAAAGAAAGGGAAAGAAATCAAAAGCAAAATGAAGCAGATATATTAGAATAGGATATGGAAAGAAATCTTTCGATTTCTTTCCAAAATACGTAGCAGTTTAAGGCTATAAAGCCTTTCTCAAATCTGTAAAAAGGGTTTTTTTTTTTTTGACACACACTTACGATTTCACACACAGAGACATACACATATATGGATACTTACATAGAGTTAGAGAGATACCCGCAAGCAGAGATTTACACAAATACACACAAACATCAAAATTTTGTATTTATTCAAAAGCAAAGAAATAAAGCAGATATTTTTGAAGGTAACTTGATTCATTTTTTTATTCTTTTTGTTTAATCTGTTTGTTCGCATGTATGTTTACAGATTATTTTCAAAATAATAAAAGAAACAGAAAGGAGAAATGTTTACCTAACATTTTGCGAGGAAAATGAGGGATTTGGCGAACCCTAGCCATTGTGTACGGTGGTCTAAGTGGTGGCACGTTAGCGCATGAGAACCACACACGACGATGCCCAGGGACGGGCAGTGACTGCCCAAGGGTCGGAGCTCCGAGGGCTGAAGAGGATTTCAGATCATTCCTCTCTTTTTTTTTTTTTTTCGGGTTACAAAACGAAATCTGAGGCAAAAATTGGGCTTTTATAGCCTAGTGGGTACGGTGTCGTTTTGCCTAAAACGATAGGCTCCAAAACGGCATCGTTTCAATACCCTAGGATCCGCGCGTTGACCCGAATACCTGGGGAGGATCCGCGAGGTTTATTTACCTAATTGGTCCCTTCGCATATTTTATATTTATAATTTCATTTTATTTTATTAAAATTTTGCCCTAATGTTTTGATTTGATTTCAATTTGGTCCCAGTAGTAGTTTTAAATCGGTATTTGGGAAACGCCATCGTTTTGGGAATAGGGCATTTTGCCCAATGAGTCCCTCTCATTTTATACGCGTTTCATTTAAGTCTGATTCAGTTTCTTTTCTTTTTTTTTTTTAATTTTCCTTGTAATTTCATTAAATTTAAACTTGATCCTTTTTATTTTATTCTACTTTATTTTCTTTAATTACTTATTTGTTTATATTTTATTATATTATCTATTATATTATTTATTTTATATATACATATTAGTTATTATATATTATTTTACATTATTATATACATACATATTATTATCATTAAATAGTATATTTTTAAACTTGTATTTCATATTTATTTTATTATTCTTTAAAAAAAACCTAAATACTTTTATATTATATGATTGTATAATTATATTATTTTCTTTACATATTCATTACATGTTATTTATTATATATAATATTGTCTTACATTATTTTTCATATATGTTATTATTATTAGAAATTATATTCTTAGCTTATAGTATATACTTATTTCATTACTAATTATTTATTTATTATATATTATTTCATTTTAAACCTATATTTTATTAATTGAATTAATTCTTTTATGTGTTTTTTTATATATATATACATTATTTTTCTAAACCAATATATATATTTTTTATTCTTTTATATGTACATTTTTATTATTATATATTATATAGTAAAATATTACTTTAAAATTATTATTGAACATCATATTTTAATTTGTATTATAGGCCTGTTTTATTATTTGTTTATATTATACATATATATTTTTTAAATTTAAGTTTTCTATTACATAATACTATTTCAAACCTATATCATTATTCACTATATTTTAGAATTAATATATTATTACTATGTTATGAAATCTTTTATACATTTTTTTATAATTTATTTTCAAATACATATTTCTACATACATGAATACTAATATATTGTATGCGTCATTTCATTTACTAATCCATTAATATGTGCACTAAATTATTGATTTATAAGTAAGTTATTTATCCTTTTTTATGCATGTCATCTATTTATACCCATACATATAACCCACATTAATATTTGCCATGTTTTTTTTTATATATTGTTTAATGTTTTATTTGTGATATATTGTTATATAATCGTTGCATTTATTCTTTTACTATTCTATTTAGGTATATTCCTATTTGCTTAGCATGATTATTTTTATTATTTTATCTAGCCTTTTATATTTAGTGATTGCATTTGTATGAAATGTATAATATTTTGCAATATATATTATTTTAATATCTATGTCATGTGATGATAAAACACACTGTTATTCTAAAATGTCATTTAAAACAATATTCAAAAGTTTTCAAAAATAAAGGCAATGCTTGATGTTTGGAAGCTTCGGGAAAAGTAGTACCCTAACTTACTGGGTTGCAACTTTTCTTGTTGAGTTCGAATAGTCAAGCACCCTTCTAAGTTTTTAGGTTTTCAAAATACGAGTGACTGTCTTGTAATTTCAAGGCGTTGTGTCCTAACTTACTGGATATGACGTTTTGTTATCTCAAGATAGGGATTTTTTCGAAAAATGGTTAGCTTAGCCTCGAATGTCTTAAAAATATTGCACCCTAACTTATTGGATGTAATGTTTTGATTCATTCGATACAAGTGAACCCTAATTTTCAAAATCAAAATATTTTAAAAGAGGATCGCATCTTAAAACTCTTAAATTTCTGACATTAAAGACACTAGATGATCAATTAGGTACCAATTTTTTGGCGTTACGAGGGTGCTAACCCTTCCTCGTACCCCGGACCCGTTTTCTAATTTCGTAGACCAAAACTAATGATTAAAACAAAATGTTTTAAAGGTGATCCAACCACACCTAAAAAGATTGGTGGCGACTCCTGTTTTCATTTTTTTAGTCGAACCCCATTTTTTTCAAAACCCTAAAAAATGGTTTCGAAAATTCCAATTACAAATTATTGAAATGAACTTAATGTTTATAATAATTATATTTGTGTCACCTTAAACAATGTGAAATAATATCTAGTGCTCGATTTGAAATGGTTATAGAGTTCCAATGCTATAAAATTAAAAATAATGGGCTCTTTAAAATCATAGTGTATTAAGTAATGGCTTCTATAGAACCATTAAATTTTCATACAAGTAAATCAAATTTCCCTGGGCTTAAATTTAATGACACATTTTAATGAAGCTTTCGGAACAATATAAAAAATAAAGACAAAAAACAATTTTGGCCCTGTTATGTCTTGTAACCGTTTGTTAGCTTAAGCAATCCTACATCCTTAAGCAGACGGGGATGGTGAATCAATCAATGCAAGGCAATTATTCCATGTCTCAATGCTCTTCGCTATAATTGTCGCTGGGTTTAGGTCCTTGAATAGTGGATTTTCAAGAGTCCTCTTTACTAATGCTGAGTGGCAAAATTTTCCCAACACAACAAGTTCACTTCAACACTTGTTAGAAATACTCCCTGTCTTGAAAATAGCCATGAAAGCTTCTATAACACAGGGCAAACCCATTTTAGTTTCACAATTATTTTCTTTAATAATCTAGTCGTTCTCCTTCGTAGCCATTACTACCATGCAAGTTAAAAATAAAACCACTAGGACGGAATAAACATTAATGCTTGCCATACTACGAGAATCTCTTGTTACTAGTTAAATTTGGTTCAAAAAACAAATTTCGAACAAAATTTAGAGGAAAAAAATTGGCATTTATAGGAATTGTTATAACCACATTGGACTACAATACGTTACAATAAAAGAGAACATTCAATATTTCAATTTAGTTACCATTAATTTTAATTACTACAAATCTAAATATTAATTCAAATACAAGCATTTATACTTCCCTTTATAATTCTTAAATGGCATTAAACGGATCACGAAAATAAGGTTCAATAAAGATGTCGTACATGTGTTTCTGCATTGGAAGTGGGATTGAACTATGACGTCCACTCCAAACAAAACACCAACACTATAATATGGTGGAAATAACATATGCAAAAAGCAATGTGAGATATAATACACTTGCATTACAGGCACTCATATTCGTTACGTGTGTCATCTTATTTTACTAATTTTTTCGTAGTTGTGGATGCAGCTGTTATGTTGATGGTTCAAAATTCACGTGTATCTCAAAATTGAATGAGCTATACCAGATTCCTCGGCCAATCATATGTATGTGCCACAATGTAGAAATAATTATGCGAAACATAAAATCGTATAACCTTGTTGTTGTTAAAAAGTTTTTATCAAACTTGTCATATTTTGAAAATGTAAAATGTCAACTATATGATTGGAATTCAAAATTAATTCATCAAAAATATTTCCTGTTCTGAAATGAAGTTGATGTCTGCCTTTATCGTGGGACTCCAATTCGGTCAATGTATTCTTCATTGTACGTTAACATTTTTTGTGTAAGCATTCTGACCCAATTTTACTAAATATGAATGGAAGCTTTTAGTGGAAAAAGTACTGAAACTCAGAAAATGAAATGTGCTCTTAGAAAGGCAAACTAAAAACTGCAAATGATGTTACATTTCTATAACACTCGTAGGTATTGCCCACATAATGGATAGGATTTCGTTTTTATATAAGTTGAACCTATATTAATAGGGAGAATGTGGGATCTATGTCACCAACATATTTGGATTGTCATTCTTAATCCTGATAAAAAACAAGTAATCCAAAGAATGAAGAATAAGGAAATCAAGTTAAGACTTTTAAGCGTTACATCAATTTCGATGAGGATATCAAGGATGCCCGTCCTCTATGGAACAGAAAGAGGTCAAACTAACATATCGATGTCAATGGAGTGAAAATGGAAAACGAAACAGATGAGTCCATAGGCAAGGAACTATTAAAAATTATAGTGCACGTCCCTTTGTGGATATTTCCTAGCACGATATGTGTCTTTTCATAACTTTGAGAAGTCAAGGTTTTTCTCCTTAAAGGTAATGTGAATTTAAAGTGTATAAAGACTTTCAAGGAATTGAGATTGTTTCAACTTCACACCATGCTAGAACATTCCACTTACACATTATTGAAATGAACTTAATGTTTACAATAATTATATTTGTGTCAACTTAAACAATGTGAAACAATATCTATTACTCGATTTGAGATGGTTATAGAGTTCCAATGCTAGAAAATTAAAAAATAATGGCCTCTTTAAAGTCATAATGTATTAAGTAATGGCTTCTCTAGAACCATTAAATTTCATACAAGTAAATAAAATTTCCCTGGGCTTAAATTTAATGACACATTTTAATGAAGCATTCGGAACAATATCAAAAATAAAGACAAAAAACAATTTTGGCCTCGTTATGTCTTGTAACCGTTTGTTAGCTTAAGCAATCCTATATCCTTAAGCAGACGGGGATGGTGAATCGATCAATGCAAGGCAATTATTCCATGTCTCAATGCTCTTCGCTATAATTGTCGCCGGGTTTAGGTCTTTGAATAGTGGATTTTCAAGAGTCCTCTTTACTAATGCTGAGTGGCAAAATTTTCCCAACACAACAAGTTCACTGCAACACTTGTTAGAAATACTCCCTGTCTTGAAAATAGCCGTGAAAGCTTCCATAACGCAAGGCAAACCCATTTTAGTTTCACAATTATTTTCTTTAATAATCTGGTCGTTCTCCTTCGTAGCCATTACTTCCGTGCAAGTTAAGAATAAAACCACTAGGACGGAATAAACACTAATGCTTGCCATACTGCGCCAATCTCTTTTTACTAGTTAAATTTGGTTCGTAAAACAAATTTTGAACAAAATTTAGAGGAAAAAACTGGCATTTATAGAAATTGTTATAACCACATTGGACTACAATATGTTACAATAAAAGAGAACATTCAATATTTCAATTCAATTACCATTAATTTTAATTACTACAAATCTAAATATTGATTCAATTACACGCATTTATACTTCCCTTTATAATTCTTAAATGGCATTAAACGGATCACGAAAATAAGGTTCAATAAAGATGTCGTACATGTGTTTCTGCATTGAAAGTGGGATTGAACTATGGCATCCACCCCAAACAAAACACAAACACTATAATATGGTGGAAATAACATATGCAAAAAGCAATGTGAGATATAGTACACTTGCATTACAGGCACTCATATTTGTTACGTGTGTTGTCTTATTTTCCTAATTTTTTTGTAGTTGTGCATGCAGCTGTTATATTGATGGTTAAAAATTCACGTGTATCTCAAAAACTGAATGAGCTATACTAGATTCCTCGGCCAGTCATATGTATGTGCCACAATGTAGAAATAATTATGCAAAGCGTAAAATGGTATAACCTTGTTGTTGTTAAAAAGTTTTTATCAAACTTGTCATATTTTGAAAATGTAAAATGTCAACTATATGATTGGAATTCAAAATTAATTCATCAAAAATATTTCCTGTTCTGATACGAAGTCAATATATGTCTTTATCGTGGGACTCCAATTCTGTCATTGTATTCTTCGTTATACGTTAACATTTTTTGTGTAAGCATTCTGACCCAATTTTACTGAAATATGAATGGAAGCTTTAGTGGAAAAAGTATTGAAACTCAGAAAATGAAATGTGCTCTTAGAAAGGCAAACTGAAAACTGCAAATGATGTTACATTTCTATAACTCTCGTAGGTATTGCCCAAGTAATGGATAGGATTTCATTTTTATATAAATTGAACCTATATTAATAGGGAGAATGTGGGATCTAAATCACGAACATATTTGGATTTTCATTCTCAATCCTAATAAGAAAAAAGTAATCTAAAGAAAGAAGAATAAGGAAATCAAGTTAAGGCTTTGAAGCGTTACATCAGTTTCGACGAGGATATCAAGGATGCCCCTCCTCTATGGAATAGAAAGAGGCCAAATTGACAGATCGATGTCAATGGAGTGAAAGTGGAAAATGAAACAGATGAGTCCATGGGCAGGGAACTATTAAAAATTATAGTGCACATCCCTTTGTGGATATTTCCTAGCACAATATGTGTCTTTACATAACTTTGAGAAGTCAAGGATTTTCTCCTTAAAAGTAATGTGAATTTAAAGTGTACAAAGACTTTCAAGGAATTGAGATTGTTTCAACTTCCCACCATGCTAGAACATTCCAATTACACATTATTGAAATGACCTTAATGTTTATAATAATTATATTTGTGTCAACTTAAACAATGTGAAATAATATCTAGTGCTCGATTTGAGATGGTTATCGAGTTCCAATGCTATAAAATTAAAAATAATGGCCTCTTTAAAATCGTAGTGTCTTAAGTAATGGCTTCTCTAGAACCATTAAATTTTCATACAAGTAAAGAAAATTTCCCTGGGCTTAAATTTAATGACACATTTTAATGAAGCATTCGGAACAATATCCAAAATAAAGACAAAAAACAATTTTGGCCACGTTATGTCTTGTAACCGTTTGTTGGCTTAAGCAATCCTATATCCTTAAGCAGACGGGGATGGTGAATCGATCAATGCAAGGCAATTATTCCATGTCTCAATGCTCTTCGCTATAATTGTCGCTGGGTTTAGGTTATTAAATACTCGATTTTCAAGAGTCCTCTTTACTAATGCTGAGTGGCAAAATTTTCCCAACACAGCAAGTTCACTGCAACACTTGTTAGAAATACTCCCTGTCTTGAAAATAGCCGTGAAAGCTTCTATAACGCAGGGCAAACCCATTTTAGTTTCACAATTATTTTCTTTAATAATCTGGTCATTCTCCTTCGTAGCCATTACTACCATGCAAGTTAAGAATAAAACCACTGGGACGGAATAAACATTAATGCTTGCCATACTGCGCGAATCTCTTGTAACTAGTTAAATTTTGTTCGTAAAACAAATTTCGACCAAAATTTAGAGGCAAAAAACTGGCATTTATAGGAATTGTTATAACCACATTGGACTACAATAAGTTACAACAAAAGAGAACATTCAATATTTCAATTTAATTACCATTAATTTTAATTACTACAAATCTAAATATTAATTCAAATACACGTATTTATACTTCCCTTTATAATTCTTAAATGGCATTAAACAGATCACGTAAATAAGGTTCAATAAAGATGTCGTACATGTGTTTCTGCATTGAAAGTGGAATTGAACTATGACGTCCACTCCAAACAAAACACCAACACTATAATATGGTGGAAATAACATATGCAAAAAGCAATGTGAGATATAGTACACTTGCATTACAGGCACTCATATTCGTTACATGTGTCGTCTTATTTTACTAATTTTTGCGTAGTTGTGCATGCAGCCGTTATGTTGATGGTTAAAAATTCACGTGTATCTATAAATTGAATGAGCTATACCAGATTCCTCGGCCAATCATATGTATGTGCCACAATGTAGAAATAATTATGCAAATCGTAAAATCGTATAACCTTGTTGTTGTTAAAAAGTTTTTATCAAACTTTGCATATTTTGAAAATGTAAAATGTTAACTATATGATTGGAATTCAAAATTAATTCATCAAAAATATTTCCTGTTCTGAAACAAAGTCGATGTATGTCTTTATCGTGGGACTCCAATTCGGTCATAGTATTCTTCGTTGTACGTTAACATTTTTTGTGTAAGCATTCTGACCCAATTTTACTGAAATATGAATGAAACCTTTTAGTAGAAAAAGTAATGAAACTCAGAAAATGAAATGTGCTCTTAGAAAGGTAAGCTGAAAACTACAAATGATGTTACATTTCTATAACACTCGTAGGTATTGCCCAAATAATGGATAGGATTTTTGTTTTTATATAAATTGAACCTATATTAATAGGGAGAATGTGGGATCTCAGTCACCAACATATTTGGATTTTCATTCTCAATCCTGGTAAAAAAAAAATTAATCTAAAGAAAGAAGAATAAGGAAATCAAGTGAAGGCTTTGAAGCGTTACATCAGTTTTGACGAGGATATCAAGGATGCCTCTCTTCTATGGAACAGAAAGAGGTCAAACTAACAGATCGATGTCAATGGAGTGAAATTAGAAAGCGAAACAGATGAATCCATAGGCAAGGAACTATTAAAAATTATAGTGCACGTCCCTTTGTGGATATTTCCTAGCACGATATGTGTCCTTTAATAACTTTGAGAAGTCAAGGTTTTTCTCCTTAAAAGTAATGTGAATTTAAAGTGTATAAAGACTTTCAAGGAATTGAGATTGTTTCAACTTCACACCATGCTAGAACATTCCAAGTACACATTATTGAAATGAACTTAATGTTTATAATAATAATATTTGTGTCAACTTAAACAATGTGAAATAATATCTAGTGCTCGATTTGAGATGGTTATAGAGTTCCAATGCTATAAAATTAAAAATAATGGCCTCTTTAAAATCATAGTGTATTAAGTAATGGCTTCTCTAGAACCATTAAATTTTCATACAAGTAAAGAAAATTTCCCTGGGCTTAAATTTAATGACACATTTTAATGAAGCATTCGGAACAATATAAAAAATAAAGACAAAAAATAATTTTGGCCTCGTTATGTCTTGTAACCGTTGGTTAACTTAAGCAATCCTATATCCTTAAGCAGACGGGGATGGTGAATCGATCAATGCAAGGCAATTATTCCATGTCTCAATGCTCTTCGCTATAATTGTCGCTGGGTTTAGGTCCTTGAATAGTGGATTTTCAAGAGTCCTCTTTACTAATGCTGAGTGGCAAAATTTTCCCAACACAACAAGTTCACTGCAACACTTGTTAGAAATACTCCCTGTCTTGAAAATAGCCGTGAAAGCTTCTATAACGCAGGGCAAACCCATTTTAGTTTCACAATTATTTTCTTTAATAATCTGGTTGTTCTCCTTCGTAGCCATCACTACCATGCAAGTTAAGAATAAAACCACTAGGACAGAATAAACATTAATGCTTGCCATACTGCACGAATCTCTTGTTACTAGTTAAATTTGGTTCGTAAAACAAATTTCAAACAAAATTTAGAGGAAAAAACTGGCATTTATAGGAATTGTTATAACCACATTGGACAGCAATACGTTACAATAAAAGAGAACATTCAATATTTCAATTTAATTACCATTAATTTTAATTACTACAAATCTAAATATTAATTCAAATACACGCATTTATACTTCCTTTTCTAATTCTTCAATGGCATTAAACGGATCGCGAAAATAAGGTTCAATAAAGATGTCCTACATGTGTTTCTGCATTGAAAGTGGAATTGAACTATGACGTCCACTACAAACAAAACACCAACACTATAATATGGTGGAAATAACATATGCAAAAAGCAATGTGAGATATAGTACACTTGCATTACAGGCACTCATATTCGTTACGTGTGTCGTCTTATTTTACTAATTTTTTTGTAGTTGTGCATGCAGCTGTTATGTTGATGGTTAAAAATTCACGTCGATCTATAAATTGAATGAGCTATACTAGATTCCTCGGCCAGTCATATGTATGTGCCACAATGTAGAAATAATTATGCAAAGCGTAAAATCGTATAACCTTGTTGTTGTTAAAATGTTTTTATCAAACTTGTCAGATTTTTAAAATGTACAATGTCAACTATATGATTGGAATTCAAAATTAATTCATCAAAAATATTTCCTGTTCTGAAACGAAGTCGATGTATGTCTTTATCATGGGACTCCAATTCGGTCACTGTATTCTTCGTTGTACGTTAACATTTTTTGTGTAAGCATTCTAACCCAATTTTACTGAAATATGAATGGAAGCTTTTAGTGGAAAAAGTAATGAAACTCAGAAAATGAAATGTGCTTTTAGAAAGGCAAACTAAAAACTGCAAATGATGTTACATTTCTACAACACTCGTGGGTATTGCCCAAATAATGGATAGGATTTCATTTTTATATAAATTGAACCTATATTAATAGGGAGAATCTGGGATCTAAGTCGCCAACATATTTGGATTTTCATTCTCAATCCTGATAAAAAAAAATTAATCTAAAGAAAGAAGAATAAGGAAATCAAGTTAAGACTTTGAAGTGTTACATCAGTTTCGACGAAGATATCAAGGATGCCCCTCCTCTATGGAACAGAAAGAGGTCAAACTAACAGATCGATGTCAATGGAGTGAAAATGGAAAACGAAACAGATGAGTCCATAGGCAAGGAACTATTAAAAATTATAGTGCACGTCCCTTTGTGGATATTTCCTAGCACGATATGTGTCTTTTCATAACTTTGAGAAGTTAAGGTTTTTCTCCTTAAAGGTAATGTGAATTTAAAGTGTATAAAGACTTTCAAGGATTTGAGATTGTTTCAACTTCACATCGTGTTAGAACATTCCAATTACACATTATTGAAATGAACTTAATATTGATAATAATTATATTTGTGTCAACTTAAACAATGTGAAATAATATCTAGTGCTCGATTTGATATGGTTATAGAGTTCCAATGCTATAAAATTAAAAATAATGGCCTCTTTAGAATATAGTGTATTAAGTAATGGCTTCTCTAGAACCATTAAATTTTCATACAAGTAAATGAAATTTCCCTAGGCTTAAATTTAATGACACATTTTAATGAAGCTTTCGGAACAATATCAAAAATAAAGACAAAAAACAATTTTGACCTCGTTATGTCTTGTAACCGTTTGTTAGCTTAAGCAATCCTATATCCTTAAGAAGACGGGGATGGTGAATCGATCAATGCAAGGCAATTATTCCATGTCTCAATGCTCTTCGCTATAATTGTCGCTGGGTTTAGGTTATTAAATACTCGATTTTCAAGAGTCCTCTTTACTAATGCTGAGTGGCAAAATTTTCCCAACACAACAAGTTCACTGCAACACTTGTTAGAAATACTCCCTGTCTTGAAAATAGCCGTGAAAGCTTCTATAACACAGGGCAAACCCATTTTAGTTTCACAATTATCTTCTTTAATAATCTGGTCGTTCTCCTTCGTAGCCATTACTACCATGCAAGTTAAGAATAAAACCACTAGGACGGAATAAACATTAATGCTTACCATACTGCTCGAATCTCTTGTAACTAGTTAAATTTGGTTCGTAAAACAAATTTCGACCAAAATTTAGAGGCAAAAAACTGACATTTATAGGAATTGTTATAACCACATTGGACTACAATAAGTTACAACAAAAGAGAACATTCAATATTTCAATTTAATTACCATTAATTTTAATTACTACAAATCTAAATATTAATTCAAATACACGTATTTATACTTCCCTTTATAATTCTTAAATGGCATTAAACGGATCACGTAAATAAGGTTCAATAAAGATGTCGTACATGTGTTTCTGCATTGAAAGTGGGATTGAACTATGACGTCCACTCCAAACAAAACACCAACACTATAATATGGTGGAAATAACATATGCAAAAAGCAATGTGAGATATAGTACACTTGCATTACAGGCACTCATATTCGTTACGTGTGTCGTCTTATTTTACTAATTTTTGCGTAGTTGTGCATGCAGCCGTTATGTTGATGGTTAAAAATTCACGTGTATCTATAAATCGAATGAGCTATACCAGATTCCTCGGCCTGTCATATGTATGTGCCACAATGTAGAAATAATTATGCAAATCGTAAAATCGTATAACCTTGTTGTTGTTAAAAAGTTTTTATCAAACTTTGCATATTTTGAAAATGTAAAATGTCAACTATATGATTGGAATTCAAAATTAATTCATCAAAAATATTTCCTGTTCTGAAACAAAGTCGATGTATGTCTTTATCATGGGACTCCAATTCGGTCACAGTATTCTTCGTTGTACGTTAACATTTTTTGTGTAAGCATTCTGACCCAATTTTACTGAAATATGAATGAAAGCTTTTAGTGGAAAAAGTAATGAAACTCAGAAAATGAAATGTGCTCTTAGAAAGGCAAACTGAAAACTACAAATGATGTTACATTTCTATAACACTCGTAGGTATTGCCCAAATAATGGATAGGATTTCGTTTTTATATAAATTGAACCTATATTAATAGGGAGAATGTGGGATCTCAGTCACCAACATATTTGGATTTTCATTCTCAATCCTGGTAAAAAAAAATTAATCTAAAGAAAGAAGAATAAGGAAATCAAGTGAAGGATTTGAAGCGTTACATCAGTTTTGACGAGGATATCAAGGATGCCCCTCTTCTATGGAACAGAAAGAGGTCAAACTAACAGATCGATGTCAATGGAGTGAAATTAGAAAGCGAAACAGATGAATCCATAGGCAAGGAACTATTAAAAATTATAGTGCATGTCCCTTTGTGGATATTTCCCAGCACGATATGTGTCCTTTTATAACTTTGAGAAGTCAAGGTTTTTCTCCTTAAAAGTAATGTGAATTTAAAGTGTATAAAGACTTTCAAGGAATTGAGATTGTTTCAACTTCACACCATGCTAGAACATTCCAATTACACATTATTGAAATGAACTTAATGTTTATAATAATAATATTTGTGTCAACTTAAACAATGTGAAATAATATCTAGTGCTCGATTTGAGATGGTTATAGAGTTCCAATGCTATAAAATTAAAAATAATGGCCTCTTTAAAATCATAGTGTATTAAGTAATGGCTTCTCTAGAACCATTAAATTTTCATACAAGTAAAGAAAATTTCCCTGGGCTTAAATTTAATGACACATTTTAATGAAGCTTTCGGAACAATATCAAAAATAAAGAGAAAAAACAATTTTGGCCTCGTTATGTCTTGTAACCGTTTGTTAGCTTAAGCACTCCTATATCCTTAAGCAGTCGGGGATGGTGAATCGATCAATGCAAGGCAATTATTCCATGTCTCAATGCTCTTCGCTATAATTGTCGCTGGGTTTAGGTTATTAAATACTCGATTTTCAAGAGTCCTCTTTACTAATGCTAAGTGGCAAAATTTTCCCAACACAACAAGTTCACTGCAACACTTGTTAGAAATACTCCCTGTCTTGAAAATAGCCGTGAAAGCTTCTATAACGCAGGGCAAACCCAATTTATTTTCACAATTATTTTCTTTAATAATCTGGTCGTTCTCCTTCATAGCCATTACTACCATGCAATTTAAGAATAAAGCCACTAGGACGGAATAAACATTAATGCTTGCCATACTACGCGAATCTCTTGTTACTAGTTAAATTTGGTTCGTAAAACAAATTTCGAACCAAATTTAGAGGAAAAAACTGGCATTTATAGGAATTGTTATTACCACATTGGACTACAATACGTTACAATAAAAGAGAACATTAAATATTTCAATTTAATTACCATTAATTTTAATTACTACAAATCTAAATATTAATTTGAATACACGCATTTATACAAGCCTTCATGCAATAGTACAACCATGTGACTGATATGACGCCAGATAGGATCACACTTCAAAACATGGAGAAAAAGCCTAATGAAAGTTTTAGGCAATACGCACAACGATGGAGAGAGGTGGCCATGCAAGTACAACCACCATTGTTAGAGAAGGAGACCACCATGTTGTTCATCAACACTTTGAAGGCACCGTTCATCAGTTACATGATTGGAAGTACCACAAAAAGCTTTGCGAATATAGTTATAGCGGGAGAGATGATTGAGAACGCCATAAGGGGTGGCAAAATTAAGGGAGAAACAGTTAAAAGATCAGCCCCAAGGAGAAAGGATAACGAGGTGAATAACACAAATAGCTTCAACTCGAGGGCAATCATAGTTGGTAAACCTAAAGCAGCCGCGGTCGAGCAACAAAGTACTCAGAGACAAAATCAGGCTCGAGACACAATTCGGAGAGGATGCAGTTTACACCTATCCCTGTGACGTATCGTGAGCTTTTCCAAAGCTTATATGATGCACATGCTATAGCTCCATTTCACTTGAAATCGCTACAGCTACCATACCCCAAATGGTATGATTCCAACGCTAAATGCAAATACCATACGGGGATACCGGGGCACTCGATTGAAAACTGCATCGAATTTAAGAAAGTTGTTGAGAGACTTATCAAGATGGGGGTTGTAAAATTTGACAGTACCCCTAATACTAAAAATCCGTTACCTGATCATGGCAATCAAGGATTGAATGCCATTGGTGAAGCTAGGAAGGAAGAAATCAAAGAAGATGTCGCTGAGGTGAGGGTGCCCATGAAGACGATATGGGAAGAGATGGTGAAGAGAGGTATGTTGACCTCTGAAAATGATAGAGAAAGAATGGGGAACTATTGTGAGTTCTATGGAGAGGTAGGTCATGTGATCCAAAATTACGAAGAATTCAGGGCCTTGGTGCAAGGCTTTATGAATAACAAAGAACTATAGATTTCTAAAGGTAGTTCTTGTGAAAAACAAGTCTGTGCGCTGGAGGATGAACAACGAGGAACCAGCGGGCCGAGAATTATTATTTCCTTGCCGGGGAATAATGAAGTAGGAACACAAATGGTGCCTAAAGTGGTCATCCATAAGCCTACTCCTTTCCCCTACAAGGATGACAAGAGGGTGCCATGGAGCTACGACTACAGTGTGACAGTACCCAAGGATGAGAGTATAGCTAGTGCGTCTAAGGGCGTGCAAAATAAAGGTTCCCATACACAGAGTGGGAAACGTTATGGTGTGGGGGGCGTTAGAGTGGAGCCCACAAAAATAAAAGATGTCGATGTCGAGATGAAGAAAGAGGTTGAAGGGCCCGTCAAGGAGCCGGTAATGGAGGAGGAAGCTAAGGAATTTATCAAATTCCTTAAGCATAGCGAGTATAGTGTAGTCGAGCAGTTGCATAGGCAGCTAGCCCTTATATCAGTGCTGGCCTTACTTCTAAGTTCCGAGGAACATCGAAATGCACTATTAAAGGTGCTCAACGAGACATATGTCACCCATGACATATTTGTCAATAAGCTGGACCAGTTGGTAAATAACATCAGTGCGGACAATTTCATCTACTTCAATGATGATGAAATACCGCAAGAAGGCATGGGGTCAACTAGGGCCTTGCACATCACTACTCGGTACAAGGGATATACACTGCTAAGTGTACTTACGGATAATGGGTTGGCTTTGAACGTCCTTCCATTGTCCACGTTGAACAGATTGCCCATTGACAGTTCGCACATGAAAACATGTCACAATGTAGTGAGAGCCTTCGATGGAACCGAAAGGAAGGTTATGGGACGAATTGATATCCCTTTGGAGATTGGGCCAAATACATACGAGGTTGATTTCTTGGTGATGGATATCAAGCCTTCCTACAACTGTTTGTTGGGAAGACCATGGATACACTCGGCAGGAGCGGTGCCCTCCTTATTGCACCAAAAATTAAAGTTAGTAAAGGATGGACGATTAATAACCATCAACGCCGAGGAAGATATTATAGCGGCAGTTACTAGCAAGGCCCCTTATGTTGAGACAAATGAAGAAGCTATTGAGTGTTCTTTCCGCTCTTTAGAGATCATCAATGCAACCTTCATCATGGAAGGAAGTGAGATGCTAGTGCCCAAAATGTCTAGGGCCACAAGGATGGCCCTGCAGGTGATGATGGGAAAGGGAGCATTGCCAGGAAGAGGACTAGGAAGATAGTTGCAAGGAGGGGCTCAAATCCCAAAGGTGATTGAAAAGAAAGACTGCTTTGGTTTGGGTTTCAAGCCAGACCATAAGCAAAAGATGAAGGAAATTGAGAAGCGCCAAGAGAGAAGAAAGGTACATTTGGACAGAAGAGAAGTGGAATGGGAGCCGATGACACTCCCTCCAATATCCAAAACCTTTAGATCGGGAGGGTTACTTGTGAAAGGAAGTCATCAGATCAATGTTGTACATGAAGAAGGATTGGAGCAAGGAAACCTCAGGGCATTCGCCCTTACGAACTAGGAAGCTCTTTGAACAATTGGACTGCGGAGGAACTTCCTGTAGTGTTTAGGAATTCTTCAGAGTAATTCTCGAAACATGTCTGTTATTCTAGAGCCTAGGAATAATAAGATTACATTTGTGAAATAGGCTTATGATCATCTATTATTATTTTAATAAAACATAATGTTATTATCAATTTGAACGAGTATTGTCCCATTTTATCAACCAATATTTCGTTAAACTTTTGCAATCTTTATTCTTTCATTCATGGTACATAAATAATCATTCTTAGATTCATTCATTCTTTGTATATTCTTTCACACCCCTACAGGTCCCTCGATATCAATGACATGAGCACTGATACTGCAAGTCACGATTTCTCTTATGAGCAAGACGTGTGTTTAGAGGAATCTCAGGATTTTGAAGATGGCCTAGATTGTGATGTGTCTCCTGATCTGTTAAGAATGGTAAAATAGGAGGAAAAGCAGATTATGCCCCACGAGAAAGAGGTAATAGAAAGTGTAGCCCTAGAGGAAGGGAGGAAGGTGAAAATTGGAACTCTAATTACCAATGACACAAGGCATGGTCTGGTTGAGTTGCTTCGAGAGTTCAAGGATATCTTCAAATGGTCATATCATGACATGCCCGGGTTGAGTACTGATATCGTAGTACATCGTCTTCCGATAAGACAAGATTACAAGCCAGTCCAGCAAAAGTTGCGAAGAATGAGGCCCGATATCATTCTGAAAATAAAGGACGAGGTTAAGAAACAGTTCGATGCAGGGTTCTTGCAGGAGGTTAAGTACTCTAAATGGGTAGCTAATATTGTGCCAGTACCTAAGAAGGATGGGAAGGTACGAATGTGCATTGACTACAGAGATCTGAACAAAGCTAGCCCAAAAGACAACTTTCCTCTGCCACACATCGACACTTTGGTGGACAACACGGTAGGATATTCATTGTTCTCCTTCATGGATGGTTTCTCAGGGTATAATCAGATAAAGATGCATCCAGAGGACATGGACAAGACCATCTTCATAACCTTGTGGGGTACCTTCTGCTACAAAGTAATGTCGTTTGGATTAAAGAATGCGAGGGTAACATACCTGCGGGCTATGGTGAATTTGTTCCACGACATGATGCATAGGGACATTGAAGTATAAGTTGATGACATGATCGCTAAGTCCCGAACAGAGAAAGAGCATATTAAAGTCTTGAGAAGACTGTTCTTAAGGTTAAGGAAGTTCCAGTTGAAGCTCAATCCGGCCAAGTGCACCTTTGGAGCTAGGTCAGGAAAGCTATTAGGTTTTGTGGTCAGTGAAAAGGGAATAGAAGTTGACTCGGATAAAGTCAAAGCCATTCGAGAATTGCCTCCGCCACAAACTCAGAAAGAAGTTCGAGGATTCCTAGGAAGGTTGAATTACATTGCTCGGTTCATTTCATAGCTAATCGAGAAATGTGATCCTATCTTCTGCCTCATTAGAAAGCACAATCAAGGTACTTGGAATGAGGAATGCCAAAATGCTTTTGAGAAGGTCAAGCAGTATTTGTTGAATGCTCAAGTATTATCTCCACCTAGCCCAGATAGGCCATTAATACTGTACTTGTTAGTATTCAATAATTCTATGGGGTGTGTGTTGGGTCAGCATGACGAGTCAGGAAGAAAAGAAAAAGCAATTTATTATCTCAGTAAGAAATTCACTGACTGCAAAATGAGATACTCGGCAATTGAAAAGTTTTGTTGTGCGCTGATTCGGACAAAATGAGATACTTGTGCTTACAAGGAACAAATCGAAGACATAGCTGATTTGGCTTTCGCGTGCTTACGCTAAAGCAAATCTAAGATGATTTGGCATCTCTGTATTGTTAGAGAACAAATCGAAGTTTGTCGTCTCTGTATTTGGTGGAGGGCAGACACATAGCAGATCTGGCATTCAGATGTTTATACTGAAGCAGGTCCAAGATGGTTTGGTGTCCTTGTGCTCACAAGGAACAAATCGAAGACATAGCTGATTTGGCTTTCGCGTACTTACGCTAAAGCAAATCTAAGATGATTTGGCATCTCTGTATTGTCAGAGAACAAATCGAAGTTTGGCATCTCTGTATTCGGCGGATGGCAGACACATAGCAGATCTGGCATTCAGATGTTTATACTGAAGCAGATCCAAAATGGTTTGGTATCCTTGTGCTCACAAGGAACAAATCGAAGACATAGCTGATTTGGCCTTCACGTGCTTACGTTGAAGCAAATCTAAGATGATTTGGCATCTCTGTATTGTCAGAGAGCAAATCGTAAAGCAGATTTGGCGTCTCTGTGTTCGGCGGAAAGCAGATCGAAGATATTAGCACGACAGTCATAAGTTTGCAAGGAGCAGTTTGAAGACCATGATTTGACAAGACCAGTCAAATTTGCTCTTTCTATAAATCTTTGTTCGATTCATGTTACACAGTAATGAGCAAAGAGGGGCAGCTGTAGTAGCCCAAATTTGACTGGGCTTAAATAGAGCAAAAGAAAATAAATAAATATTTATTTATTAAACAGTTCGTTAAAAAAGTCCGAGTTACAAATGTTGGGGCCCAATAGCAGATTGACCCAATACATAGCCCGAATGCCATTAGCCCAAATTACACCCTCAGACCCGACGTAACCCACAATAGCTGACCCAACTAAACATTACCCAGTAAGCCCTTTTACACCCTTGACCCGTATACATCAACGGCCCAAAAAGCCCAAGTGACTTAAGAGGAACAGGAGACCCTAGGGTTTCCTGAACATTATCGCGCCGCAACTGCTTCTGGAACGTTTGGGGAGCATCTGTCTAGTCCCCAAAATCAAGGCCACCATCAATGCACTATCCCAAGGCCTTTCAAAGCACCAGCCTGGCCACTGATCATGCCTCTACCAGTAGGCTGTGACTTCAGCGTCGAATCATGCCGCACAAGTTCACGCCAGCAAACCACCGAGATCCTTGCAAATCACCTGCAAAGAAAAGGAAATAAATCAAAAGCAAAATGAAGCAGATATATTAGAATAGGATATGGAAAGAAATCTTTCGATTTCTTTCCAAAATACGTAGCGATTTAAGGCTATAAAGCCTTTCTCAAATCTGTAAAAAGGGGTTTTTTTTTTTACACACACTTACGATTTCACACACAGAGACATACACATATACGGATACTTACATAGAGTTAGAGAGATACCCGCAAGCAGAGATTTACACAAATACACACAAACATCAAAATTTTGTACTTATTCAAAAGCAAAGAAATAAAGCAGATATTTTTGAAGGTAACTTGATTCATTTTTTTATTTTTTGATTATTTTTGTTTAATCTGTTTGTTCGCATGTATGTTTACAGATTATTTTCAAAATAATAAAAGAAACAGAAAGGAGAAATGTTTACCTAACGTTTTGCGAGGAAAATGAGGGATTTTGCGAACCCTAGCCATTGTGTGTGGTGGTCTAAGTGGTGGCACGTTAGCGCATGAGAACCACACACGACGATGCCCAGGGACAGGCAGTGACGACCCTAGGGTCGGAGCTCCGAGGGTTGAAGAGGATTTCAGAGCATTCCTCTCTTTTTTTTTTTTTTTCGGGTTACAAAATGCAATCTGAGGCAAAAATTGGGCTTTTATAGCCTAGTGGGTACGGTGTCATTTTGCCTAAAACAATAGGCTCCAAAACGGCATCGTTTCAATACCCTAGGATCCGCGAGGTTTATTTACCTAATTGGTCCCTTCGCATATTTTATATTTATAATTTCATTTTATTTTATTAAAATTTTGCCCTAATGTTTTGATTTGATTTCAATTTGGTCCCGGCAGTAGTTTTAAATCGGTATTTGGGAAACGCCGTAGTTTTGGGAATAGGGCATTTTGCCCAATGAGTCCCTCTCATTTTATACGCGTTTCATTTAAGTCTGATTCAGTTTCTTTCCTTTTTTTTTTTAATTTTCCTTGTAATTTCATTAAATTTAAACTTGATCCTTTTTATTTTATTCTACTTTATTTTCTTTAATTACTTATTTGTTTATATTTTATTATATTATCTATTATATTATTTATTTTATATATACATATTAGTTATTATATATTATTTTACATTATTATATACATACATATTATTATCATTAAATAGTATATTTTAAACTTGTATTTCATATTTATTTTATTATTCTTTAAAAAAACCTAAATACTTTTATATTATA
Source organism: Gossypium stocksii (assembly GCA_020496765.1). Taxonomy (NCBI): domain Eukaryota; kingdom Viridiplantae; phylum Streptophyta; class Magnoliopsida; order Malvales; family Malvaceae; genus Gossypium; species Gossypium stocksii. Next base: position 2,528 of record JAIQCV010000108.1, on the reverse strand, counting down.
TGATTGTATAATTATATTATTTTCTTTACATATTCATTACATGTTATTTATTATATATAATATTGTCTTACATTATTTTTCATATATGTTATTATTATTAGAAATTATATTCTTAGCTTATAGTATATACTTATTTCATTACTAATTATTTATTTATTATATATTATTTCATTTTAAACCTATATTTTATTAATTGAATTAATTCTTTTATGTGTTTTTTATATATATATACATTATTTTTCTAAACCAATATATATATTTTTTATTCTTTTATATGTACATTTTTATTATTATATATTATATAGTAAAATATTACTTTAAAATTATTATTAAACATCATATTTTAATTTGTATTATAGGCCTGTTTTATTATTTGTTTATATTATACATATATATATTTTAAATTTAAGTTTTCTATTATATAATACTATTTCAAACCTATATCATTATTCACTATATTTTAGAATTAATATATTATTACTATGTTATGAAATCTTTTATACATTTTTTTATAATTTATTTTCAAATACATATTTGTACATACATGAATACTAATATATTGTATGCGTCATTTCATTTACTAATCCATTAATATGTGCACTAAATTATTGATTTATAAGTAAGTTATTTATCCTTTTTTATGCATGTCATCTATTTATACCCAAACATATAACCCACATTAATATTTGCCATGTTTTTTTTTATATATTGTTTAATGTTTTATTTGTGATATATTGTTATATAATCGTTGCATTTATTCTTTTACTATTCTATTTAGGTATATTCCTATTTGCTTAGCATGATTATTTTTATTATTTTATCTAGCCTTTTATATGTAGTGATTGCATTTGTATGAAATGTATAATATTTTGCAATATATATTATTTTAATATCTATGTCATGTGATGATAAAACACACTATTATTCTAAAATGTCATTTAAAACAATATTCAAAAGTTTTCAAAAATAAAGGCAATGCTTGATGTTTGGAAGCTTCGGGAAAAGTAGTACCCTAACTTACTGGGTTGCAACTTTTCTTGTTGAGTTCGAATAGTCAAGCACCCTTCTAAGTTTTTAGGTTTTCAAAGTACGAGTGACTGTCTTGTAATTTCAAGGCATTGTGTCCTAACTTACTGGATATGACGTTTTGTTATCTCAAGATAGGGATTTTTTCGAAAAATGGTTAGCTTAGCCTCGAATGTCTTAAAAATATTGCACCCTAACTTATTGGATGTAATGTTTTGATTCATTCGATACATGTGAACCCTAATTTTCAAAATCAAAATATTTTAAAAGAGGATCGCATCTTAAAACTCTTAAATTTCTGACATTAAAGACACTTGATGATCAATTAGGTACCAATTTTTGGGCGTTACGAGGGTGCTAACCCTTCCTCGTACCCCAGACCCGTTTTCTAATTTCATAGACCAAAACTAATGATTTGAAAACAAAATGTTTTAAAGGTGATCCAATCACACCTAAAAAGATTGGTGGCGACTCCTGTTTTCATTTTTTTAGTCGAACCCCATTTTTTTCAAAACCCTAAAAAATGGTTTCGACAATTCCAATTACAAATTATTGAAATGAACTTAATGTTTATAATAATTATATTTGTGTCACCTTAAACAATGTGAAATAATATCTAGTGCTCGATTTGAGATGGTTATAGAGTTCCAATGCTATAAAATTAAAAATAATGGGCTACTTAAAATCATAGTGTATTAAGTAATGGCTTCTCTAGAACCATTAAATTTTCATACAAGTAAATCAAAATTCCCTGGGCTTAAATTTAATGACACATTTTAATGAAGCTTTCGGAACAATATAAAAAATAAAGACAAAAAACAATTTTGGCCCTGTTATGTCTTGTAACCGTTTGTTAGCTTAAGCAATCCTACATCCTTAAGCAGACGGGGATGGTGAATCAATCAATGCAAGGCAATTATTCCATGTCTCAATGCTCTTCGCTATAATTGTCTCTGGGTTTAGGTCCTTGATAGTGGATTTTCAAGAGTCCTCTTTACTAATGCTGAGTGGCAAAATTTTCCCAACACAACAAGTTCACTGCAACACTTGTTAGAAATACTCCCTGTCTTGAAAATAGCCATGAAAGCTTCTATAACACAGGGCAAACCCATTTTAGTTTCACAATTATTTTCTTTAATAATCTAGTCGTTCTCCTTCGTAGCCATTACTACCATGCAAGTTAAAAATAAAACCACTAGGACGGAATAAACATTAATGCTTCCCATACTACGTGAATCTTTTGTTACTAGTTAAATTTGGTTCAAAAAACAAATTTCGAACAAAATTTAGAGGCAAAAAACTGGAATTTATAGGAATTGTTATAACCACATTGGACTACAATACGTTACAATAAAAGAGAACATTCAATATTTCAATTTAGTTACCATTAATTTTAATTACTACAAATCTAAATATTAATTCAAATACACGCATTTATACTTCCCTTTATAATTCTTAAATGGCATTAAACGGATCACGAAAATAAGGTTCAATAAAGATGT